>RPOG01007498.1:7908-17964 GCA_008086565.1 Thalassoma bifasciatum | reverse complement strand
TGTGTGTGTGTGCATGTGTATGTGAGTTAATGTGTATTTCAGAGTGTGCAGTGACAGCCCCGCCACTCTCTTTATCCCGTAATCCGCCCTCTGAGAGCGAGTGTGCTAAACACAGATTGTGCTCCCCATGTAATCTACAAGGGCATCGTCGCCAGCATACGAGCAGGCACATATGCAAATACACACACAAACACACTCGTTCACACACATTCACATACACACACACACACCGGGTGGCCTTCAGCTAAATCTGACAACATTAAATCTACTGTAGCACAAACACATTCAGGAATTTTTAGGTAAAGAATGAAAAATAAAATCAGAGTAAACAGAAACACCCATCTGCTTGTACGCAAACACACACGGCAAAGTAGGATCAGACCCTCAACAGCATCTGATAATTTCATTCAAACAATCAATGCTCATCAAGTCGCCAGCTTGGGGACGTACAGGAGGCTCTTAGAGAACATGTGCTCCTGACAAGAAGCAAACACACACACTCTCCCTCTCTAACACACCCTGAGATAGATCCCTAGTTGCATTGTTCACTTGCTCACACACACACACACACACACACACACAAACATGCACACACACTTTACCTCAAAGAACAGAAGTAATGAGGGATTTATATGCAACTTCCTCTCTATGCAAAATCTCGCTTCTAGTAATGCAGAAGAAAACAAAAACACAAGGACACTCAGGGAGCTGGTTTATAAACCTCCTTTTGCCTCATTTTCAGCTCAATTTCAGCTGTTCAGAATTTATATTTCTATTCTTCTGCTTGTTGGGAAATCTGTCACGTTTACTTTTACAGCTGGAACTTGAAATGACTCTTCTGCCTGGCATGGCGAGCGTCAATGATAGTAGATCAGTGTAAATGGAACTCTAAAGAACATTACTGTCGAAACAGTCCTCACTGAAGAAAAACTTCATCACAGGAGTGATGTGATTCAGTACGATCATATGATGCAAATGACATACAGTGAGATTAATGAAAGATCTAACTCCCCCGCCGCTCCAGTTCGAGCTACATTCACTCATATGTTGATAAGGAAGTGTACTTTTGCTCATTAGAGCATTTCTATCCTCAGGTTCTACGGCCACATGACAAATGAGCTAAGGGTAAAAGGAACTTTCTTTCCATCTCCTTCATCTTTCCTGTTCTAATCTTCTTTCCCTCGAAGTTTTAAAAGTATTCCCTCCGCCCGATTTCTCCACAATACCTTCCCATCCCTGTCCCTGTGCATCGTCCTCTTGTGATTTTTTTTTACGAGGCATCCTTGAAACCCTGCTTGAAAACTTCAGTCCTGTACAATGCACGGACCAAAATAGCTGCTTTCTTTCTTTGTCTATAGCCTTTCGTTTCCATCCTCACCTGCAGGCCACGACAACCTCACAATGACTCAAACATTTACAGACCCCCCCGTCCTCATTAGGACAAAGAGAATATTAAGAGAACACAAAAAGAAGGCTTCTGCATCCATCATCGTTTTATGGATGCTTGGGATGTCACAGGCACCCCGAGGGCCAGTCTCTTCTCCACAGAAAGCCCTTTTCAGCAGAGCAGGTCTGCATCACTCAGAGTAGGCCATGCATCATCCCATGCTGTGGAGGACTGCAGAGTGCCTCAGATGCCAGGAGGCTAATGCTGTCCATCAGAGCAGCCAGTGTCTATTATTTAAGACAGTTCTTCAGCATGTTGGGAACTTGTACGGTGGGGCTCTATTGAACACGTTTTCTCAGGGTTGTTTTCACAAAAAAGCTTGTAGAGAAACATAAATAGTTCTTACTGTAGATCATTATGGGTTGAGTTCACTACAATGGTGTTTCATTTTTTGTGGGGGTGTCACAGTCTCAGTCTCTATGTTCAGCCTGCCACAGTCCTGCTGCAGCCTAATCAGCTCAACTCTCCTCACCTGCGCTCCTGCTCACACCTGCACCTCATCTGCTGCAATCATCAGTCGATAAATTTGGTGTCGAGGTGTGTGTCGGTCACAGTCTGACAGAAAACGTAAGTACGACTCTTGAGGTCTGGACGAAACCGGATTGATCACCTGTTGCCGACCCGTTTTGTTCCCGTTTCTGCCTACGCCTGACCCTCGGATTGACTGCAAGGTATCGACTCGCTTCTGTTCCCCACCTACCCGTCTGCCTGATCCCCGGCTGTCGAACTCGCCTAGACAGAGGCTGAGACTCTTAGACAGACACGTAGGACTAGACACCACCGGACGGACCATAGGCTGGGAGGACGGACAGGGACTGAAGCTCTTAGACGTGCTCATAGGACTGGTCACCACCGTCGGACCAGCGACCGTTTGTTCACACTCAGGACGACTTTTCGGAAACAAACGGTGCAGGAAGAACGTCATGACAAACCAGCTCGCCGAAACAGTGGACGGACGCCACGTTCTCAAGCGCCCAAGCTAGGGGCGAACCTAGTGGTAACAAACAGAGTTCTCTGACTTGATAAGACACTTGACGAACACAAAAGTTCTTGACTGTTATTTCTGACCAATAACATAGGTTTAACGATGGAGCGAAGACCCAGGAAGGACATTTGCACAGTCGGGGCCATAACTCCAACTTCACTTCACCAGTGTTTACCCCTACTAGGTTTTAAAATGCTCTGTATGTCATACTAACAACATTTTAACAAGTTAAATCTATTGAAGGTAGGGTCTGCAGGAATTTTCATAACTGTTTGTAAACACAACATCCAAACGTGGCTCCTACTCCTTGGCTATCTGCTGGGCGATGATTAGCCTTAGTTTAGCACATAACCATGGATGAGAGTGATACAGCTAGCTGTGTTATATCCAATAAAAACAATCAAATCAGTGATAAGAGCCCCTCTAAAGCCAGGATATGAACTCTGAAGATCCTATCATCTAGTTTTATTTGATAGAGTGACAATGCCCTAACACCAGCTAAGACATGTCATAACAAGGTTCTATCTTCGCTGTTTCTCCACCAGTTTTTCCTCCAGGTTCACATCTTGTATTCCTGGGAATTAAGATATCCCTGTCAAGAAAAATATTTTAAAAAGGAGTTTTCATGTCTATCAACTTTCCTTTATTTTCACAAATTCATGTGTCAAGTCTCGTCTTCCTCTTTCTCGGTTTTATTTTGAAATCACCAACCCTTTATTCCAGTTTTTGTTGTGTTCCTATCTGCCCTGCCCTTGTCTGGTCACACCTGCTCCCTGATTCTTCCTCTAGACCTGTTTCCCATTAGCCTCATTACCGCTTGTATTTAGGTTCATGTCTCTCACTGTCTCATTTCCAGGTCATTCTATCACAGTTTTTGCTCCAGTGTTCTTTCATAGTCGTAGTCCTGCCGTGTTTGATCTTCACCTGCCTTTTTTGACCTCATCTTTTGCCTGACGTCTGTCTGCACCTCTGTCTTATCTGACTGCCTTTTTGTGTATCGACCTTACCTGGGTTATTAAACCCTTTGCCTTTGGGAGCTCTGGTTTTGTGTGTCTTGCATTTGTGACCGCCTTTCTGTGCCTTGGTTCAAGAAAAAAGTAATATTTCCGTGTAACTTTCTCTTGATATGCATGCACAAGAGTAGGATGGCCCACTTATTGGCTTCACACTTGAATATGAGCAGGGAAGCATGTCAGTGAACACCACATGAACTGGTCTTTGCCCGAAATGTCTCATTTAAGGATAGACAGGACACACTAAACATATAAAGTAAAGTAACAAATACAATACACAGAGACGTTTGATTTAGAATCAAAATGCATTGTTAAAATCAATCTTTTTGCTTTGAGTGGTTTCTTATTGAATGCAGAAGGATCTCATCATCAAATTGTCTTTTTTTAAAATGATTTGAATGAATGTTTAATGGCTGAAGAGCTTTGGCTAATAGCAAACAATAAACTTATCTGCTTGCATCTGAAAGCTACTTTCAAACATTTACCACAAAGGCAGACTCCACTGTGGAGGTTGAGTGACCCAGATTCAACAAAAACAGACTATGATTGATTCAGATAAAGACAAAAACTCAAGTAATTAAGTCTGTTTTCCACCAGAAGACATATTTGACATATGTCCGGAACACAGAACTCTCGTCCTGCTCTTTAACTCTGAATGCTCCTGACTGCTGGTGTGTTTCATGCTGATCCTCTTATTCAGTCTTTGCTCTAAGCGAGAGGAGAGCATCTGCATACTGTACATCTTCAGAAGATGAGACCAGCTTTGAAGAGGCCTCTTTCTCTACCCCCATAGGCTGTCCCAGGAAGAAGGATATTTAATAAGAGGAGGGGAAATGGCCCAATGAAGCTGCCCCAGCCTGGCTCTGGTACATCCTGCTCCAAAGAACATAAANAGTTGTGTACACATCTTTATGATGACATAGGTTGTGGAGGGGTCTTTACCCTAAAATGCAAATGAACAGTCAGGTGTCAATTGGTGTTTCATAAAAAGCTATGGAGGAAAAAAAAAAGGAAAACAAATCTCTCAGCGAGCTGCTCCAAACTGGAGTGGCTCTCGTGCTCGGCTACGATAATGAGTGCTTAGACGGCCATCACCTTTCCAAAGTGACTCATCCTGATAACCAGCACGGGCTGGATGGGCTCTTCACTGGAGATGGGTAAATAGAGGGGGGAGCCTTTTTGTTTTTTCTTTCAACTTCAGCTAAAGCAGAACACAAACTGTCTCAATCATATTTTCAGTGCCTGATTCACTCACCAGCTGATGACACACTGTCACCAGAAGTTACCTTTGTGTGGGGCACTATCATTTGCTGAGCTGCTGGATTAGTTTGGCTCTTTGAAATAACATCCAGGAACCTCTTTGAGCATCCAGTCCTAAATCATCTTAATGATGATGAGCTTCATCTTAAACTTATGTATAAACCCTCTTTTATCAGCAACATTTTCACGCTCTTACATCAGAACAAGCTGTCCAAACTAAAGAACTTACCAGCATGAGAAGTGAACCATCTATTTACAGGCAGTTAGGATGGAACAAAAAGCGATTGTGTTGAGTGCTGATTGCGTGCTGAATGTCATCACTTTCTAACAAAGGAAATGAAGGCTTTTTTCTCCACACCTACAGAGAGACGTGAATTCAGTCATTCTTCTTTGTGTGTCTATTCAGTGTTGTGGTGCATGATATAGAGTTGAATGCTAAGCGTGGGAAAATTAATCAGCAACAGTTTGCTCCGATTATATTTCAACAGAAACAGGAAGCTGAATCTGCTCAGCTTGCAGAGCAGGCGCCCTATGTCCACTGGACATGCTTCCATTGATTCACAATCGGGGTGTGATGCTCTTCATAAAAATGCTCCAAAAGAAGTGATAAAAAGTTATATTCCTGTATCTCAGTGGAATGATTTTATTCCTCATGTCTTCATCTGCTGTTGGATTGTTCAATTCCTGTCATATTCCATTTTTTTCAACCTGCTCTTCTCACCTTCCTCAACTCAAAAACTCTGTTTCATTACATTTGTGACAAAACACACCGACCTGCTACCTACAGGACTAGAACAGATGGGGAGGGGGCAAGGAGAAACAGACTCTCTGATTGGTTTAAGTATCACCTCACTCTTTTGTTTTGGTTGGATAAATGCATCGAAAGAAAACACTCAGAAGGTACAAGAATATAATAACCACTTTTCTTTTATTCATAGGGAAAAGTTACTCCTTATCAACTTATATATTTATCCTTATTCATTTCATTTTTCGTGGGTTACATGTGCACAAGCAGCAGCACAGAGGTGGAGGAGGGAAGCAGAATAAACAAGCATGTTTAAAAAAAGTCTGGCTGCTGCAGCCTGGAGGCAGAACGAGGGCAGAGGGCATGAACAAAACTGAAATCTGTCTCTCACAAAACCATCCACCCGTCTATGGGGAGCTGATGTCATCAAAAGAGCACCTTCCGCCTCTGGCTTCAACCCCAAAGGTGCAACATCAAGTGCTTTAGGTGCTTTGTTGCATCAACAACCTCCAGATTGCACACTTCCTGTCCTGTGAAATGGCACACTCACAGGTAACCACAAAGGTGTTGAAGGTGAGCGCCTCTATCTGAAAAAGCTCACGTGTGCTCTGCAAAAGACCAACCTGATATGAATGGAGCCGCCTTCCGATTTCACTTTTCATGTGTGTGATACATGCATGTACATACCTGCGCACATGACCGAAGCTGCTGCTGTGCATTCTGCTACACTCATTTATTAAAGGGTTTCTATGTTTCTTTTCTCTTCTTCTGTCTTATCTGCACATTTAGAATGTCACAATGTCTGATGTTAATATTAATCATTGCCAAAGGTTCAAATATGTGTGTGTAACCAAGAAATCTCAGACCTGAACACTGTCATGGGGAGTAACTAGTTGAATAAGCAGGACCCAAAATCAGAGCTGAGGTAGGGGAAGCAGGTCAAGTGAACTTACTTTACCAAGAGGTGAAGGGGAAAGAATCCAGAGGTTGTGAGAGGTGCAGAGGTTTAGCCTGATTGATAATGGGTGTGCAGGTTCAGGAGGGGCCAGTGCAGGAGAGAGAGAGAGAGGGAGACACCCAAACTCCACTCAAAAGAAAACAAATCAATCACCACAAAATCTTGAAAGCTAGCTCTCTATGACACGTTTCAAGTGTATCTGTATTAATGCAAAACTTTTTAAAGTTTGTGAATTACAGATTGAACTCCTGATTGATTCTGCTCTCATGGCCAGATATTTGTTAAGGTGTTTTAACACCTGAAGGCCAGACCAAGTTCCATTTTTGTTACGTTGTACATATTTGGTACAGTCTGGTATGGTTTCACATAGTCATAATTACAAACAGGGGAACAGACCTTACAGGTGAAACCTACATGATATCGTCATCAACTAAGTCTCTGTAGATTACAGGAATTGGTCATTTGACCAGCGGGCATCTGACATCAGCACATTGGATAAATTTCCTGCTGCAGCGTAACTCAAATCAACTAAAGTTAGCCGACCCTGTTCAGGCTGCTGGTTACTCTCGATGAACTGTTGTGCAATAATATTAAATATGTATACATATTTAGGGCCCGAGCGACCGCAGGCGGGCGAAGGCCCTCTTGGAACCTTAAGGATTATAAATTTTTTCCGCCGCTTTAACCCCAATTTTCGCCCCTTTCCCTTGAAAAAAAGAGCGCCACACTATGTCCTACCCCACCTGACCACTGCGAAAAATTTATGATTTTGCCACTCAAAAAATGCTACAATCTTGCTAGCATTTAGCATTAGCTTAAAACGGTAGCCCCGCCGCCTACTTTGACTTACAAGTCTGAAATTTTTTGGCTACCTCAATCATGCCTCGACCTTCCAAAAATTCTCTTGGGCAAACTCTGAATTTCGCACAGCAAGTTCGGAAATTTGTCCCAAAAGTCGGAATTTGACGATTTTTAGGGTACGTATTTGAACGAACTTGTCCTAGGGTTTTTGTTGGATCAGCTTAAAATTTCTCATGTGTATACTACACACAGTGACGATTAAAAGTTATTAAAAGATTGTTATAATCTTCAGGGGCGTGGCCACCAGAGGGCGCCAAAAAAAAAGAAAAATTTACATGCTCCGATTTGTATGAAATTTTTTGGGCACGTTTATCACTCCAAGACCTTCATAAAAATGTAAAATGTTAAGGCAAAACAATAATTTAAAGTTCNGCACAGCAAGTTCGGAAATTTGTCCCAAAAGTCGGAATTTGACGATTTTTAGGGTACGTATTTGAACGAACTTGTCCTAGGGTTTTTGTCGGATCAGCTTCAAATTTCTCATGTGTATACTACACACAGTGACGATTAAAAGTTATTAAAAGATTGTTATAATCTTCAGGGGCGTGGCCACCAGAGGGCGCCAAAAAAAAAGAAAAATTTACATGCTCCGATTTGTATGAAATTTTTTGGGCACGTTTATCACTCCAAGACCTTCATAAAAATGTAAAATGTTAAGGCAAAACAATAATTTAAAGTTCTGAAATTTTACCTCAAAGTTAGAATTTTTGCGCTAGCACGGTACGAACTTTTTCGAACTTGTCCTACAGTTTTTTTCTGATTATCTCCAAATCGGACAGGTGCATACTAGACCCACTGATGATCAAAAGTTATTGAAGGATTGTTATAATATTGATGGGCGTGGCCACTAGGGGCGCCAAAAGTTGACCATTTTTCAGAACCACAAAACCCTTAATAACTTTCTCGTACAAAGTCAGATCCTGACCAAACCTCTCACACATGTTCACTGTCCCAGCCTGAGTGCAGCCATATGGCTTTTGTTCACGTGAAGTAAGGCGCCCCCTATTGGCAACAGGAAATCAAGCGTTTTACTCTGTGACCCATAGCTCCTCCCCCTTTGATCTTTTTTTTAAAACAATTGCACAGAAACATCACAAACATCTTCAACAAGCACCATTCATAAGGTCAAGTTCCTATTTTGAATGATGAGTCTTCAGTGATGTGTCAAAGTCGACCCAAAATTGACCATTTTCTCACAAACACAAAACCCTTAATAACTTTCTCGTACAAAGTCAGATCCTGACCAAATCACACAAAAATGTTCACTGTCTTAGCCTGAGTCCAGCCATATGGCTTTTATTCAGGCAAAGTAAGGCGCCCCCTATTGGCAACAGGAAATCAAGTGTTTTATGCTGTGACACATAGCTCCTCCCCCTTTGATCTTTTTTTGAAAACAATTGCACAGAAACATCAAAAACATCTTAAACAAGCACCATATATAAGGTCAAGTTCCTATTTTGAATGATGAGTCTCCAGTTTAGTGTCAAAGTCTGAAGTGACTTCATGAAACAAGGACTCCTGAAAACTCCCTGATTTTTTGCCTAATCTCCTTCAAATTTCATTTAAACTGTCATGATCCATCCCTGGACACACCCTCAAACTTAGAGGATAAAACTCTATGTCTTAAAGATTTTTAATAATTCATTTTTCCAAGTTTTAGGCTGATAAAACTCTTCACCCTGCAAAAATAATCATTTCACTCCAGCATTAATGGTCATTTGGCTCCATCTAGTGGCCAGACTTTACTTTTAGGTGGTCTGTGTGAGTTTGGCAACTAGATGGAGTCAAATGACCATTTTTGCTGTGCAATTTCTTTCAGTTCTGACATTGTGACTCTCATTTTTAGAGCAGCAGAAGGGTTTGCTGTGAGCATGCAGCCATTTGATGTTGATATTCCATTTGAAATTTCTAAAACATCTTCAACAAGCTCAGTTAATTAGGTCAAGTTTCTGTTTTGAATGATGTTTCTCTTGTAAAGTGTCAAAGTCTGAAGTGGTTTCATGAACCACAGACTCTCATGAAGCCCCTGAATTTTAGCCTGATCTTTTTCCAGATTTCATTCAAATTGTCAAAATCCATCCCTGGACACACCCTCATACTGAGAGGATTAAACTCTTTGTCTAATGGATTTTTAATAATTCATTTTTTCCAATTTCCAGGCCAATCAAACTCTCCACCCTGTGAAAATGATCATTTTGCTCCAACAAAAATGGGTTTTAGCTCCATCTAGTGGCCCAACTGAATCTTTAGGTAGTCTGTGTGAGTTTGGCCACCAGATGGAGCCAAATGACCATTTTTGCTGTGTGACCTATTTTCAGTGCATAGGGAGGCTTCTTGAAGAAACATGAGAGCAGACAGAGGAATGTGCTGTGGCCATGCAGCTCTCTGCATGTTGTCATTATTCTATTTCAGCTGAACCCTGAAACACATGAGCAGGGGTCTGCAACCTTTAAGGAGCCATTTTTCTTTATTTCACATGGATCAAGGTCATTCCACAGCCACAAAAATCTTCACTATAAAAGCAATAAAATGTAAAAATTCGACACAGAAGTAAATGTATTTAAAAGTACAGCCACATGCAGCAAAGAACGGCCCTCGCTCCCATGTGGCTGACTGAGAACGATTGCAGCATGTTCAGACATGCACACAGGTCGACGCTTTTTAAAATTAAAGCCGCAAGCGGCGAGGAGCGGGGAGTCGCTCTCGTGCGGTTCTCCGAGCGCATGCTCGGAGGAGCGCACGTGAGCGAGGGCCCGTGTATCGCCGCTTGCGGCTTTAATTTTAATT
>RPOG01007497.1:0-17972 GCA_008086565.1 Thalassoma bifasciatum | reverse complement strand
GAGCTTGAATAACATCGCAGGAATGTAAAGCTTGTTTTGATTAAGGTCTGTGTGCGTTATCGGCCGTGAGCAGAGGGAAGTACAGAGGGAGGAGAGGATATCCACTTCTCATTTCGAGGTAGGAACAGCCAGCGGGAATAGAGGTAATAATAGAAGCAGAGGCCTGGAAAGTGACATCAGCTGTGCAGATTTTATCAGCATGAAGAAGGCTTCATTATGAGCCAAAAGAGCTTCTCTATCTGTTTTACTCTGTTATCTCAAGGCCGTGACTCTCTGTGGTTCATATCTTTTCTTCGAAGTCTTGAAGCTGAGTGGAAATGTGTTCGCTTACACACCCATTTATCTACCGAACATCTACCAGGGTGTGGTGCATACTTCTTGATAACTCCATGAGACTTGATACTACGCTGCCATCTGAAGCAGCTTATTGGGGTAAAGACTCATCAGCTGTTCAAACGAATCAAAGATGATGAGTTGATTTCATTCATGCAGTAAATATTTGCACATCTCTTTCCAATATCATGCACACATCTGGAGAAAATGGAAAACTTGAGAAGTGTTTAATTTCTTGCCTAAGTTTTATGACAGAAGAGGCTTTTCAGCTCCAAGTTTTTTGTGCTTTTTTTCTATTTCTCTGTTTACAGTTATGCACCAACATCATAGACAAATTCTCTAAATATAAATATATAAACAAACTCAACCCAAGCCCCAACTCTGGTTCTTATTCTAAAACCTTTGAAAGAGCAACTTCAAAGCACGGCGTGGTGTTTTCACTGTGGTCTCCTCGTCAGTGTTATACTTAATAAGTGCAGCAGAAGAGGAAAGGGCACAGCAGGAAAACCTGAGCTGGATCATGTTACTGTAACATGATTCCTCCATGGCTGACTCTCCTGCAGGAGGAAGCCTGCTGTCAGAGCGTACAGTGTTTGTATGTTTGCATCATAAAAACAAAGATAAGGTGACTCAAATAAAGTTCATAGTAAGGTGGTGGTTCTTCAGGTACAAATTTAACTTCCAACAATTGAATGTCGTTAATGTAGAGTGAGCTGAGGCTTCACAGGGTAGGACATGAATTATTGATGCAGCAGAGAACATTAAAAGGTCTGCTAATCTGTCAAAACTACAGAGAACATCTGTCTTCTTCTTTTCTTTTTGTTTTATGTTGTAAAAGATTTTACAGCCACTTTAACAGCTCTGTAAGGCAGAGGTAAACACAGCTTATCATTTACAGGATGTGGACATAACTTATGAAGAAGATGTAGTGTTGCCAAGATACCCGTCTTACTTAAAGAGGGGGTATTCTTGTTTCACATAGTCAGATGAGCTACATTTACTCAATTACATTTACTTAAGTAACTTTTTAGACAAATTTTAATTGTCAGAGTAATTTAAATATGACATACTTTCACTTCTTCTTGAGCATTTTTGTGAAGAAGAAACACTACTTTTACTCCTGTACATTGAGTTACACTCTGCCTGCTACTTGTTCTTTTATCTATTACTGCTCACACCACCTTTCTATTTTGGTTTATCTGACAAACTTCTGCCTTGGGCGCTGTCACATGACTGTTTCACCAAGTCAGCATGATCACAACAGACGTTTAAGTCCATTTCACCAATGAAATACCGCCAGGCAGTCACATGACCAAAGAAAACCTGCATGCCCCTACATTGAGCAATGTGACTAATTTACATGTAGTATGGCAAAAACAACACAAACTGAAGCTCAACAGTCACTTCACTGAGTGATTCTTTGGGAGAGAATATGTAAAAACACATTTTTACCAATTAGACCGTTTTCTTGTGGTTGTGGTTGAATTTTCCTTGAATTTAAGTTATTTTAGCAATTTTTGAATTACTATTATTTCGGTCCAAGTGACGTTGTTTGGCAACAATAGCACACTTTTATTTTATAGTTTTATCCATTTGCCATTGATGCTCTGATAAAAAAAAAAAATAACAAATCAGAAGTTACTCACCTGTTACTCAGTATTCAGGTAGTTTTTTCATTGAATACTTACTTATTCTTATTCAAGTAATTGTTTGGAGGACTACTTTTTTACTTTTACTTGAGTCATATCATTCTAAAGTAACATTACTATTACTTGAGTACAACTTACGGCTACTTCACCCACCTCTGCCCATAGAACCACTACATTCAGAGTAACAATGCTGGATGTTCGGACTAAATGTGGATTTTTAAATGCTACATATTGATCTGTTGTGGGAATATCTAAAACTGTCTGAGAACTGATCAAAAATCATTAAACCTTCAGGAAATCTTCATGAGATCTTTGTGAGACTTGCTGAAATGATGAGGTCATCACATATAAGAATTTCCTAAATGTTTTATATTTTTTTCGGAGGTGCGGGCCTCAAACACCAAGGTCTGCCCCTTACAAGGCTCCAGGGGGCTGGCCAATCAGAGTGAGGGGGGTTTGTAGAGCAGGGAACCTTAAAGAGACAGCAACTTAAACAAAGCCTCCTAGACAGAGGCTGAAATAATATTTTTCTGAAACACTGGGGAAAGAAAATACAGATTTTTTTTAAGTAATAAATCATGAAGATTCTATGGGGGATCTAAGAGACAGAATGAGGACTAAAGGCAGCACAGTACTCCCTCTTTAAGATTTTTGGTATGCTAGAATTTGTGTATTATCACTTTGCCCAGTTTACCTTGGGAATGCAATCAACTTCACAGATAGTTGGACTTAGATTAAATGATTTGTCTAGTTTAAATTAAGTTAATGCATTCCTCTTGCGTTGACCTCTTCCTGCGTCTAAACTGGAGGTTATCTTGTCCTCATGGGTGTGTGAGTTACAAAAAGTTTTGTTATTTCCAGAGTACGCGTAGTCAAAATATATTGCTAGACTTGTAAATTGATTATTTCTCTAGTGGCACAAGTTTACTGCTGTTTATCTCCCGCTAATCGGGTTATTTTTTCAGTAATTCAACATTGGAGATGCAAATCTGATCACCTCTCCTCTTGTTTACTCTGTAAAGTCTTCGGCCCTTCCTCAAGTGTAGCCCAAATAAACATGGTTACAGTATAAATAATCAGTGTGTGTATTCACGGTTTCTGTGGATGTGCTCCAGACAAGAGCATTAGACATAGCTCTGTTATTTTAAACAGGAAGCAACCATGGCAGGAGAGGCTGCGGACGCCGTTCCTCCTGTCTAACATAATGTGGGACAATTCAACATCACTTCTCTAAAACACTCACACATCCTTGAATACCATTTCTGCCCCAGATAGATGTGTTCTGGGAAGAGGAAGTGGGTCATGTTGTGGTTGTGGCATCTGTGCTGTGATGATTTAAAAATATAATTCAACAACAATACAACCGGTTTTATCTGATGAGCCTGTTCTGCTCGTCTTCTAAAAATAAAAAAAAAAGTGTTGAGTCATGCTTTTGTCTTTCTTTCAGGCTTTCCTTCTACTCTGGACACTCCTCTTTCTCCATGTACTGCATGCTGTTCCTGGCTGTAAGTATTCACTCTATTGATGTATTAGTCTGCATATCAAATATTACTGTCATAAACATTTTAAATCAAGCTTCATGGTGTGATGGTCAAATATTAAAGCTTAGAGTTATGGTGTAAAACTAAGTAAAACATTGTCTTCAGTAGTTATAAAGCTACACATCTTAACAGGGTTGCTATGCAAAGCGTGAAGTTTCACAGAGGGCTCTCAGATTGAAGCTACATGTTTGGTGAATAGGAAGCTAGCCCTCAAGTAGCACAGGTACGCTAGGCGACCGAAGACGATTACAGTTCCTTCACAGTGTTATAACATATTAAAAGATATCTCAGGTGTTAATATATAAGCCTTTTGTTGTGCTGATGAGCTAGTTATGTTGAAATGCTGAGCATAGCAATAGAGATGTTGAATTAAGGGTTGTGGCTTAGCATTTCAGCATTAAGCATTTGCTGGAAGAAAGTGCCTAATGTTGGAATAGGGCCCACTCCTGGCAGGAAAAGCTCAGTGTTGAAATGCGGTGCTCAGCATTTGAACATCCAGTATTTGCTGAATGGAAATGCCCCCCCTCCCCCCCCCCCCTCTAGTTCTGTATCTGTTGTACAGCAGGTACCTGGCCTTGTCACCAGTCTTTGTGCTAAGCTAGGTAAACAGTCTATCGCTCAAACAGTTGCTTTGATCATGGATTCTCAAATGGAGGGTCGTTGCTGTATAATCAATTGTCACCAATATGTTGCTAACAAAGAGCAATGAAGCAAACTGTCAGTTGGGGCCATATTGGATATGTTAACTGAAGGGGTGGGCTTTGAGCCTCCTTATTACATTTCTACAATTTCATTCAGCAGATCTTTTTGTCCAAACCAGCAAACAACACAAGCAAGAATTTAGACTACAGGGAAAAACCTTAGTAAGTGAGATGAATTGCTTCAAGTTGTTTTCTGCTAATTAGTGCCAAAAGACGTGCTTTAGTCACATCTGAAACAATGAAGTCACAACTAAAATTTCAATGTCAACAATATGGTTCAACAATCAACAACACAGGGTGCCATCTGATTGGACAAGCTTGATCTTAATATCTTCTAAACCGCTGAAAAAATGTACTCCTTTCACTATTTGTGCTGATAGGAAAATTAGCAATTCAGACCTGAGCCTTCTTTTGAACCACGGTGTGAATGTGTTTCTGAATCCTGTAAAAGGGTTGAATTTTTTTTTTTTCTTGGTGTATGTGTGGTTTACAGTCTTTTTTATTGCCAGTCACAAACTTTCAACTTTCCACCTAAGCTTCTTCTTCTGCAAAAATAAAGTTTGGGAACCACTGCACTAAGTGATGATAAAGAACCGTGATGCTCATTTGCACCAGCAATTACACACATAGAAGAAGACCTATGGAGTTTGGCTCAACACAAGCAAATTATGTAAACATCTTCACGAAGTTGGCAATACGTGTGTAGCATTTAGAGGACACTAAAAAGTGATGCACACAGCCATTAAATCAAAAACACTTTCTATTTTATGCTATTACGATGGAGTAGTAGGGCCTCTTAAAGAAAGAAAAAAGAAATTAAGTGGCAAATTTAGGGGTTTAACAGTGGTGAATTTGCCACTTTGGTTCCAACCAGGTTCATTCTCTGTAGATTTTTATCACGTTGCGACCAGAGTTGTTTCATTGATGCGCATCATAGACTGACTTGACGACCAACTGCCTTGTAAAAGTAAGAGCACCTAAACCTGAGTGCTTCCTGCAACAAACAGAAAAGAAGACGATAAAAACACAAGCATCATGCATTAACAGAAGGCTGCGAAGATGACTGCCTCTAATAATGGTCGTTTAACATTTTTGATTTGGTTGCAGCTTTTCAGTGAGGGGTGATGATGGGTCCCAAAGAAAGAAATACTGATTAAAAGACTTCTTCCATCTGCATGTTAGCTGAATACAAAGACCAGAGTTGTTTCATTGATGGGCTTTTAAAAGACATCAGGCTGTATCTACCTTAGAGATTATTATTAGTGTTTTCATCTAACCCATCTGAGCCCCAGCTATCAGATAAATAAAGAAATGAGTAGAAATGCCCTTATCAGCAATGATAGTCTGATTATCAGTGTCACTGTTCTCCTCCGAGATCTTTGAGTCCCTTCTGTTTGTTCGGAGCACAGCCCTGATAAACTTCCTAAGCTGCTGATTCATTCATTCAACATCAGATCATATAAATAGACTCAGGGACAAAGTCCTGGCGCCAAAAGAAAAAATCTCTCCCCTTGGTGCGGAGGGAAAGATACAGCAGCTGACTTTGACACAATCGCCTCCAAACACCAGAGATACTGATTAAATATAAACATGAGCATCAGAAATAGTTGGTGAAGAAAGGAAACAGAGATGTGAACAAAGCAGCAGAGTTTCTTTGTCCCTCATTACGTGATATGAGACGCACCCTGTTTATTATGCAAACAAATTGTTGGTTTATGACGCACAGAAACATGAGGTTCAGCCAACTTAAGATACTTCATAACAACTTTTTCTGAAATGGAGCTCTAATGTTAAACTTTGATTATTTTAACAAACACTTTTTTGATTGTAGAGCTCTTAAGTTGAGCTATAAAAAGCAGAGTGTTTGTTTTGTTTCCTGTGTGCAGAGATTTGTCTTTGGGTTTGTTGGACATGGAAATGCTCTGAGTCATGTGTAAATCTCTTCTGCTCATTTTCCTGCTGCGTTAACACTGTGCCGTTCCCTTTTTTCCTTCTCCTCAGCTCTACCTGCAGGCTCGACTCCAGGCTGACTGGGCACGGCTGCTGAGACCAACAATCCAGTTTTTCCTGATCGCTGCCACAGTCTACACCGGGTTGTCGAGGGTGTCTGACTATAAACACCACTGGAGCGACGTGCTGGCTGGACTCCTTCAGGGTGCTCTCATGGCGCTCCTAGTGGTGAGTGACAAGTCTCAATCTTTACATTTGACGTAACAGCTCAGTATCAGGCTCTCTGTTACCTACATGATTCTGCTTGAGAAACCTTCCAAGAGTTCAAAAACCATTTCTAACCCAGAGACAAAACCACTGAAGCCACATCTCAGTGATGTGTTTGAGCCTGTACCTTGTAAATACCTCAGATTTCATTCTTCTCTGAGCTTCACACTCAGCAACTTGTAAAGTTACTGAAGTTGTTGGGATTCTACCGCAGGAATGAGTTGTGTTTTTTCTTCGCTGCAATGAAAAGATGTGTTTCTGCTGCTCTCATGCCCCTGATTGATGAGGCTCATTACAAACCTGAAGTCTGTAACTCATCACTGCTCCTCGTGTGCTTGAGTTGGCTGTTCTGGACTGTAGATTGAATCACTGAATCTCCTTAAGTATGAGGTGATTCTTAATTTGCTTTTTTGAGTCTTTTGAAAGAAGAACTGTCAGTTTTGTTCTGATCACATCTGTTGCTGGTGCATTTTCAAGGATATTTAGCAGCCACATTTAGGCAAATTCCTCAGTGTGTACAGTTGAGCCTTACAGTTCACACCCCCCTCCAGCAGAATTTTCTGATTTTTTGTCCTTTTCTCAGAAAATATGAATAATGACACAAAAATCTTTCTGTCACTCATGGTTAGAGGTTGGGTGACCCTGTTAATTTTTTTATACACACACTCTGATTACAAGCAAATAGATCACAGGTGAGGATGGTTACCTTTAGTAGACATACAAACACATTTGTGTTCACTTTTGTGCATTTATCAGGACAAAACCAGGGTCATTTTTGAAGTTTCTGTTGTCATTATGATCTAAAAAGAGTAAACTATTATTTTTCAATAAATGTCTTCACCCAACCACTAACCATGAGTGATAGAATTTTCTGAGAAAAGCCCAAAAAATCAGAAAATCTGCAGGGGGTTGTTAACTTTTGGGCACAGCTGTATATCCCAATATCACACTGCTTTAAAGTCACAGACTAAAGATTCCTCCTGACCAACTCAGATTCAACTCCGGGTCTCACCTCAAAAAAAATGTATTTGATGTATTAATGTATCCCAAAACATCTACCTAAGGAAGGAGGCTCACAGTTTGTCTTCTCTGTGTAGAACAAAGCCCTCAGATGCCTGGGAAACTCTACTGCAGGGGTGCTGTGGTGGCAAAATCCACACTTAGTCTGTGTACCTACAATTAGAGCCTGATCAATTAATCGGGCCGATTATAGCGTGTCACCAATTAACTGACATGATACCAACTATCAAACTCTTGAAAGGCTGAAACACCTTGTATGAGCTGTCTCCATATGGGACTTTATGAAAGTTGATCAGTTTTCACTGCTTCAAACACAAACCTATGATCACTTATGCTACACATATCTAACCCATATACAGATGCCACTGTCACAAGTAGGGCTGGGCAATTAATCATAAATTAGATTGAATCACAATATGTCCTGTTGCAATATTCAAATCACCGAAATATGTCAAAGTATCAGCTAATTTTTTTGTAGTATTTGTTTTCTGCTCTACACTAGGTACTAAAACCTGCCCAACTAAAGAGACAAACTGTTAAAAACTACCTCTGCAAAAGAAACAATCTAAGTGATAAAAGAGGCAAAACCAGCAAAAAGTAGCAATAAAATTTAGTTTGAGCTCGTACAAAAAGGCAAGAAAGCAACAAAAATTGGCATTTAAATCGGGATAAAAACCTGGAAATACTCAAAAAGTAGCAAAAAATGGTCCAAAAGTGGCAAAAAAAGAGTGAAAAGTGACAATAATGGACAAAAAGCTACAAAAACTAGCAAGAGAATTTTGGCAGGAACTTAAAAAAACTGAGAAAGTAGCAAAAATTGTGAAAAAAGGGACAAACAGTAAAACAGTAAAAAGTGGTAAAAATGACCAAAGTCAACAAAAAGGGCAAGAAAGTTGGGAATACAGTGGAAATAGTCAGTTAGTTGCAAAAATAATAGTCCAAAAGTGGCAGAAAGATTGCAAAGTGTCAAAAACACCAAAAAACAAAGAACTGACAAGAAAATTGGGAGTGAACCTGGAAAATAGTAAGAAGGTATCAAAAAATGGGCCAAAAGTGGCAAAAAAGGAGTGAAAGTGTCCAAAATGTTGTTTTTAATGTCCTTAATGTGTTTGTTTAGAAACATAGCATGGGAACCTAGAAATAGTCACGCATTTTTGCAAATTGTTCAGCCTTAGTCACAACATAATGTTCGATGTTCACTTCCTCAGTTTGTGGTCATTGTATGGATGATTGGTTCCTCTAAAACAGTCTGATGAGTTAGACATAAACCACAGTCTCATGTTGTTCTCTTTTCTGTCTCGCAGGTTTTCTTTGTGTCCGACTTTTTCAAGCCCCGTGTGGTTCCCCGTCAGGAGGCCGACATCCCACACACAACCCTGCAGGAGACCCCGACAAATGGAAACTGTGAGAGTCCAAACTAAGCTACAGAAGAGCTGGAGGACAAACTCTGTCCGTGCTCTGTCCAAACGCACACCCTGGATCCCTGCAGTCAAGCCTTTCATCAAGTTACACCCAACACTCCTGCATGGATTTACAGCAAAACTAGACTCATGGAAGCTCATGGAAGGCTGTACCCACCCCCCACCCCTACCAAAAAAACAAAAAAAAGATCACCTCAGGCCTGTTAAGATTTTAAGACTTTAAATTTTAGGATTTGCTTTGTTCCAGTTCCCCTGCTGAAGGAAAGTGTTAAAGACTTCTGAGAAGTGAGATGGACACACGTTCAAGGCTGGTCACTCTGAGACGACTGGAACCAACGAAATATTCATGTTTGTGTCTACTGAGCTTGTGGGAAGACTGCACGCGCCCACTAAAGGGTCTGACCACTTCAAGGAGGAAGAGGAGGGTTGGAAACCTGTGAATGTAACCTCGTTTTATGCTATTTCCTGACCTGGAGTCAGGCTGCTCAAGGATCTGATTCAGGCTCAGTTTGAAGAGAGAGGCCAGTCTCAGAGCCTCGCTGCCTTAATGTGTGCTTCTCATTAAAAGGGCTAATTTGAAAGAGGAATGTTTGATCCTAAAGATGAAGTCCTGCAGCATGAAGCCGATCTCATCCTGAGCTGCTGACTCCAGGTCGACGCCGCTGCCGCCTTATTCTCCAGCCGTCTAACCTCGGTGTGAAGACAGAAGAAGCTCCGCTCTCCTCATGTCTCCTCATGTTGGGTTAGAAAGCTGGAGAGTTTCCAGCTGTCATTTTAAGTCCAATGTTGCCTTTGCTGGACTGCTCCTGCTGCTATCAGCTCCCTGTGTATCTAAGAACTAATATAAACATCAAGTGAACACGTAACCATGTGCTTTATATCATCTGTATGTCAGAACAAATCAGCATACAGACTTTATTGAAAAAAAAAAAAAGTTAGAAATATTTACAGTGTAAAATTATAAAGGAAAAATAAAGCCATTTCACTCATCAACGTGAACTCAGATAAAACGTACATGTGCGATGTATCATGTCATGAGCCTTCAACCTAAATTAAAGCCTGACCTCTTTTGTTTACCTGTAATGATGTCATATAATGCACCACTTTTATTATTGTATGCAGAAACAATAAAGAATTGAATGTTCAGTGTTCTGGCATCAACAGTGAATACAGCTCCAGGAAAAATGAAGTTCAGTCTATTTTACAACGACGACTGCTGTAAATAACATGACTCAACATGATCTCACGCAGAAAGATTTGAAAAAGACTCAACTTCTTTCCAGTTAGAAAACTGGAACAGAAGAGTCAGAGATCAGTCGGAGGGTTAAAGACGACTAAAAAGAACAAACAAACACAATCCTCTGGCAGTGAGAGTCCCTCTGGTGAGAAAGCTGTGAGATCTCTACAGGTAGAGACTGGCAGCAAAGACAATGTCCCTCTTGATCTTTGTTATTCCTGCAGAGACACAAAAACAACACAAGTTAGTTTGACGTAACAACACAGATGAAAGGTTTTCATCCAAACAGAAGCTTATTTACTCAGTAGATGAACTGGTACAGGTACACTGTTTTACAGTTTCCAGACTCATAGATCATGAAGAGATAAATATTTGAATAATGTCACAAAAGTCAAAGACTAGTGCAGCTCACACCTCAGGTCTTTTTATATCTTTATATCCAACTGTTACCTGAATATATTAAGTAAAAGTCCACCATACCTTCAGATTACTTATTTACAGATGGGTACAAAGGATAAATTCTACTTATCAGAATTAAATGAGTTAATTTGCTGGGTTTTACTTTTATTTTTTAAGGCTGACATAAGGGTCACCATAAATATGTCAGTTAAATTGTCATAATGTTAAAAGTAGATCATCAACATATTCATTATGTTACAAGGATGAAGATGCATCATTTTGAAAATTAAAGTCACTTCAAAGGATAAAGTTGCTAAGCTTCAAAAACAAATTATGTAACAAGAATAAAGTTGTAATGCCACAAAAATGTAGCCAAAAATAGAAAATTCCTGATGTTATGGGAAAGCTGAGATGAATCAAAATAAAGCAGAAACATTACAAAAAAAAAAAGCTCATCATGTTATGAGAATGGAATCATAATGTTATAGTTTCAAATGATTCAAGTCACAGTACTTCAAGATCAAAGTCAAAGTTTTCAAGGTTAAAGTTGTAGTTTTTTAAGATCTAGGTCAGTTTTTCAAGATCAAGGTCTAAGATTTTCAAGATTAAAGTCATAGTTTTCAAGGTTAACGTCATGGTTTTCAAGATTTAAGTCGGGGTTATTCAAGATTATAGTCATGATTTTTCAAGATCAAGGTCAAAGATTTAAAGATTAAAGTCCTATAGTAAAGGTATAAGTCATGAAAGTAATAGTTTTTCGAGATTAAAAAATGTAGCTTTTCAAGATTTAAGTCCGAGTTTTCAAGATTAAAATCACAGTTCTTCAAGAATCGTCATATTTTTTCGAGATTTAAATCATAGTTTTCAAGATCAAACCATAATTTCAAGATTAAAGTTGTAGTTTTTCAAGATTTAAGACACTTTAAAAAAAAAAATTGAAGTCACAGTTATTCAAGATTAAAATCATGGTTTTTCAAGATTAAAGTCATATATTTTTTAAGATTTTAAAGATAAAAGTCACAGTTATTCGAGATTAAAGTCACAGTTATTTGAGATTAAATTCATGGTCCTTCAAGAACAAAGTAATAGTTTTTCGAGATTAAAAAATGTAGCTTTTCAAGATTTAAGTCCCTGTTTTCAAGATTAAAATCACAGTTATTCAAGAATAGTCATAGTTTTTCGAGATTTAAATCATAGTTTTCGAGATCAAACCATAATTTCAAGATTAAAGTTGTAGTTTTTCAAGATTTAAGACGCTTTTTTTTTTTTTAAATTGAAGTCACAGTTATTCAAGATTAAAATCATGGTTTTTCAAGATTAAAGTCATATTTTTTTTAAGATTTTAGTCACAGTTTTTCAATATTAAAATCAGTTTTTTGAAATTGAAGTCAGTTTTTTAAGAATAAAGTCAGTTTTTATCAAAGTCACAGAGTTTCAAGATCAAAGTCAAAGTATTTTTAATTAAAGTCATAGTATTTTGAAATTTAAGTCATACTATGATGAGGTCAAAATTGTGATGTTCGGATATTAAAGTTGTTGATTACACCAGAAAAAACTGTCCTGATATTAGGCCTGTATTGTATCCTGAAGGGACAGATCAGTCAGAGCAGTCTGCAGCTGCCACATTTTATGAAGAACTGCTGGCTCATCAGCAGCTCGGTGACAAAAGTCTCAGGATTCTAAATCCATTGTTCAACAAACTGAGTCTGTGTTGAAGACAGGAAGCTAACAGCAGCTTGTGATTCCTTCTGTGACCTTTGTTCATCCTCAGCTGTTGAATTCAACTCCACAACATGATCCACCTCCATTACTCTGGATCCTTTTCTTGGTATTTACACCACAAATCAATAACTACCAGGTTTTTATTCTAAAAAGCTAGTCTTATGAAACAGTGAACATAAAAAAAATCTCAAAAATGTTTTAGGGTCAATGACGTGACGTCCCTTTTTTGTGTCCGAGTGCAATATTTCCTTCCATCATGAATTGAGTATTTCATCAAATATATTTCTTTATTCTATGAAACCTGTGTTATTTGAACACATCTTTAAACTATTAAAATAGAACATGTTTTTTTGTGTTTTGGTTCCTCAAACCCCCAAAATGTCAGGTGGTGCAACCGTCCTGACAAGTATCCACAGTAATTAAACTCTAAAAATTGAATGTCAGTTATTGTAAATGGAAATTAAAAATACAGTGACATTATTTTATGCTTGAACCTTTTTAAATAAAACATTCCTTGCAAATAAAAAGAATTTTAAAGCTGTTGAGAAATTTAAAAAACTTTTGTCCCGTAATTTTAACCTTGTCAAATGTCAGGGTGGTGCAACCGTAACATTAGACTTTTATTTTAAAGTGAAGAGAATAAAACAGGAAACAGGAAACTGCATCAGCCAGAGGAGCCCAAATGACATTTGTGACCAAGTGGAAAAGTTTGTAGATTTCTCTGAAATACTGATAAAAAAGTTTTTTTAAAGGAAAAATTAAAGGAACAATTTCCATGTCAGGTGGTACAACCAATGTAATAATGTGAAATGTTATTTTAACATCAAATTATTTATCTTATTCACAAATAAAACAAATGAAACACACAAAATGAAAATGTATGAGTCACTACAGACACTTGAGAGATACTTGCCAATAATTTCACACAGAAAAAAATAACAGGAACATATAAATATATTTTCATATATTTGGTTGCGCCACCTGACATTTTTGGGTGCTCAAATTAAAAATACTGAAAAATTCTGAACCTAAAAACTTTGAAATGTTGGTCAACTACTGAAATCTGTTAGAAAACATAATTCTTTACTCAGAAATATGTTTTTTATCCATTTTCAAAGAACTTTTTAAAAATAAGTTTTTAGACCCTCTTTTTGTCATTGACCCTTTAACCAATGAATTGAAAACAAAGTTGTTTCCTTTACCTTCAGCAAACTTGTTCTCCAGTTCAGTGTTTCCGATGGCTTTGGCTGCAGAACACATCTGTCTCAGGACTTCCTCCAGACGACGCATACAGCGGATGATACTCCCTGCACACACACACACATAAGCATTTAACATTTTTTAATCTCCAAAAACTCATTTTCACTGTTATAAATTCAAACAATTAAAGAAGAGTGAGCACATAAAGTGGGAGTGTGTTATTTAGGCCCACAGTGAGCGATAACTAACTTGTAAAAACAGACGCCGCTATCACCAATCATCAAGTGTTTCACTTCACACCAGTAGATCCTTCACTCCTCATTGAAATTTCTCAACTCCTGCCTCACTTCTCTTTTCTGATGATCATTCACTTTTACCGATGAGCTCACTGCGCTGAGATAAATCTAAGAGGAGAGCTGATGGACTGAGATCAAATCATGTCACTTACAATAAATCACAGAGTGAGTCAAACAGCATCAGAGGAACAGCTCTGATTTATCACCATCACATCATAAAAGGAATAAGCAGAGGGGAAACGTATTCAATGTAGAAACATTCTTGATCTGCAGAGAAGAGACCCCTGCTGTGATGATCTATATACTATCACTGAAGATGAGAAGTTACTTTATAACTGACGAGTCTTGTGTTTGACTTTCCAAATAAGGCAGGGTGAGACTTTACACAGTAGGAATTAGCAAAAAAAAAAAAAAAAACACGAGATAAAACACGAGAGCTATAGTTTGGGTTTTCAGGGAGCAGTGAAATCAACATAAACCAAAACTTCCTTAGAAGTAGATCTTAAGAATTTGACTCAGATAAACCTGGTAGACAAGAATGTTAAATAAATCATGAAGAATAAATATTTCTGTCTGGGTTGTACATGTTCTGTAAATGGATGAGGAATGTAATTATTGACCTTCAAAGACATCAGTCATCTTGCAGATTTGAGCGAACGTTGCTCCGTTGGCCCAGGCGTAAACCACGTCCATCAGGTGAGGCTTAAACTGGTTCAGATACGTCTCCTCGTCCACCTCCACTTTCGCATCAGCAGAAACTTTGGCGATCCGCTTCGCACACTCCTGAAACCACCAGGACTAACAGTTAGTTCAGCACTTAAAACAAAACGTTAGTCACAAGTTTTGGACTGTTTGATGTTATTTTACCTGCATTTGTCTTAGAGGAGCGGCCAGTTGCTCTGTCAGTTTTGGCATCTCACTGGCCTGATGGGAAAATTAAAAACTTAAGTGTCTATTTACACAACTAGAGTCAGATTCAAAACATTTAAAGCACATCAACCCTCGCCAATGCAGCTTTCCTGGCTTTTCCTGTCAAATATTTTAACAAACATTTAACTGTCCAATCAGATAAAAATGCACTGAGATTGACTGATCTCCAGAAAACAAAGATATCATTTGATGACTTCATTATGAATAATGTTTGCTGTTAAATAAATGAAACTCTTTAACTTTCCCACCAAGAGATGGAGAGATGGTTACCACCTTTATGATTGTACTTGGTAGAGGAGAGTACAAACAGAGAAAGGAGAGTGGTATATGTAAAAAAAAACATTCAGTTCAGTCTCTGTGACATCACTCAGTTGGTCTGAAGTCTTACAATGACAGTTTTGAGTCAACCTAACTCCTGATTGGTCGAGATACAGGAAAGAAGCGAAGCTACATTTAGCCTCCTAACAGCTACATGGGGCCAACTTGTCAGTCAAACTAGCTGTAAGGGCTGAACAATTAATTGCAACTTGGATTAAATTGCAATATGACCTGTTGCAATATTCTTATCCCATACAGTGCAATATTTCTTTAAGCTTTGTCAGAATACCACATAAACTTACAAGTAGATGTTCTAAGCTCTATACCAGTGTTACTCAACCAATGAGCCAAATTGTTGAAACTTAGCCGCGCAAGACAAACAATCTAAGTGATGGAAAATGTTCAAAATGACAAGAAGCACAATAAAAATGAGTTTAAAGTGGCAGAAAATGGTCTGGAAGCAACAGAAATGGGGTGAAAATTAGGAAAAAAACATGACAAATACTCAGAAAGTGGCAGAAAATGGTCAAAAAGTGGTGAAAAAAGAGTGAAAAGTAACTAAAAGAAGAGCCTGACCAATACGAGATTTTTGGGGCCGATGCCAATACTGGAGGCAAAAGAAAGCTGATATTGGATATATCAGCGAGTATCCCACATATCTGCTGAGTAAGAACATTGATATACACTGGATGCTGTAGATGAACACAAATTGTTACAATGCCCAAAATATGAATTTGGGTATGACAGTAATGTCAAAACGCTGTATTATACTTCATTATTAGAAAAAGGTGGATGTGGGTATTGAGAGGAGCATTCATCCCTGTTTATCTCAGCACAGAAAAAAAAGTCCATATATCAGCAACATAATGGCCTAAGTTGATTAATTAGTGACACGCTACAATTGGCCCGATTAATTGGCCTCACCAATTAATCAGGATAGCTCTAACCAAAAGGGCCAAAAACCAACAAAATGGGCAAGAAAATTTTGAGAAAACTTGGAAAATAGTCAAATGGCAGCAACAATTGGCAATAAAATTGTTTGAAAAAAGCAGTGAAAATGGGTAAAAACGGCCAAAAAGTTGAGTTAAAACTAAAAGAATAGTCAGAAGGCAGCGAAAAATGGTCCAAAAGTGGTGGGAAAAAGGTGAAAAGTCACTAAAACGGGCAAAAAGCAGTCATGAGTAGCAAAAAGGAAATGTCATGGGTTGTTGTTCTGCCATAATTTATGTCAATGTTCACTTTCAACTATGTGTTTGTTAAAAAGCCATCGGATGGGAGGGAACCTAGAAATAATCACACGATAAAATCATAATTAGATTATTTTTGCAAATTGTTCAGCCCTACTAGTTAGGCTGCTGGTTATGTGAATTCCTGAATGTGTTGAGACAAACTGAGCCATGAGCTCTACAAAGTTGTGCATCGATGTGTCTGTTCCACTTTGAAATGTACCTGAAACACTTGTGGGCAGTTTGACCTCTATGCAGAAACAGTGTGTCATGTTTCTGGTCCTGTTATGTCTCCTGCTTGTCTCACCACAGCCACTTTGACTCCTCTCAGTTTAGATCTGATTCACACTGCTGTTGAGCTTTCAACAGGAAATAAGATGTTCTCTGAGTTTGCTACATTCTCAGGTCCTTCTTTGTCAAGGACCACGTTCACCTATAGATCAGACCACATCCTTAATTCAATGCAGAGGTAAAAAAAAACAGGCATTAGTCTTTACGTTGTCTTTGCAGATATTTTAGAAAACGCCTCGTCGTGTCTTTCCTGCAATAACTAAAATCTAAGCTCTGATCTCTGAAAACAAGAAGCTAATTCTTTCCTCTCTTGCCCCATTAGTGATGTTCTATAACTCTTAACAAGTGATTCAGGCTTCATTTTTGTCTTTCAGTGTTTTAAAATAAGACATTTTCTAGACTTGTCCACTGAAGTCTAATGAGACAATTTTAACTTCAGGTAAGACAAACACTTTTTTAGATTTTAGTTTTTGCATGTTTAATGTTTAACTTAGTAGTAGATCTAGGTCATTAAATATAGGACTTAATGGGGTTATGCAGCTTTTATATAGATTTTTATATTGGCTTCTAAAAGGTTTCACACAGCTTCCTGTTTTTTTTATAGGCTTCTGCTTTGTTTGTTTGTTTTTTTAAACCACAGAAAACTTGTACAGGCCGGTCCCTTTCCTGTGCTCTTGACCTTTAAGCGTAACAAAAGTAATGTGCTGCTGGCTGTAACTTCAGGGACAAATATGAAAGGTATGAAAGCTCTCGTCTGGGAAACTGAACTGACACATTTATATGAGACTTTGACAACAGCATTACACTTCTATTTGCACAACTTCTTATTTGATTATCTTTTAAACAAATACAGACAAACAACCTCGAAATGTTGCATTTCCCTAAACATCTGATTACATAAGGGACTATAAATCCACAAACCGCCCTCAGCTTTTGGCTCTGCACAACATTTTTTGAGTCTTGTTTCTTGCATGGGTGTTGTTAACTGATTAATTTAAGCCATGGTAAATACATGATGTTTTGACAACACTGTCCCTGCCACAGCCATGTCATTAAAGCTTATTAAAAAGGGACAATAACTGAGTATTTGCTGACTGGAGTTAGAAAGCAAATGTCTTTCTTGACTTGCTAATTATTTCAAATCTTTGCCCGAACATTGGGGGTCGCTTCAAATATTTGAGCACTTTCACGTCCGTAGCTCAGAGGAGACACCCGGTGTTTGCAGCAGGTGTGTTTAAAGGACAGATGACAGCTGCATACACACACACGCATGCACGCAGAGGTCTCAGTGGTGAACAACATGTGCCAACAGCTGCTGGTACTCGTTCCCTCTCTGAAAGAGCTTTTGAGTCGAGAATGAGACAGTGACAGTCGGGGAGAGCTGAGCTGCTGCTGAGCCAAAGAAAAGCTTTGTTAAACCATCTGATGCTGGCTGAACAGGCTTCATTAGTGAAGAGAAAACACACATCTC
>RPOG01007494.1:0-17984 GCA_008086565.1 Thalassoma bifasciatum | reverse complement strand
ACATTGTGTTTTAACATACTGATATAGCTGGAGGTCACACACACACACACACACACACACACACACACACACACACACACACACACACACACACACGGTGGACTCTCCTGCACTCTAATCTATAAGTGATTCTTCCAGAGCCGCATCGCTGCAAATCTGCTGACCAACACAATACACACACACACACACACACACACACGCAGAGAATAAAGGGTGTGTGAATACATTTGTGTCTGCCTGAAAGTGTCTATGTGTAAGTGAATGAACATACCATACGGTGTGTGTGTGTGTGTGTGTGTGTGTGTGTGTGTGTGTTGCAGCAGCATTAAAGCAGCTCCTGAACTTTCCTCTTTTTTTTCCTGACTTTCGAAACATTGGGTGCAGAGTTTGGTATTAAAAGCGTCATATTTTTACTCTTTGATATGAAACAAATAAAAGAATAAAGCAGAAAAAACACAGAAGAAGAAAACACACGCGTGAGGAACAGTTTTTATAAACCGCAGCTCAGCGTTTTTGTCTGCGGCGCTGAGGGAACACGGTGCCAGAAACGCCGTCTATAATGCACAGGAAGTGACCAAACAAATGATGTAAGCGTTAAAGAGGAGTCAGAGGACGTACTTGGACGTTCACACATGACAATGATCCAAAAACACAAGGACAAGTGGACCTGCCATTGGCTACAGCAGAAGAAAGTGAAGGTTCTGGAGTGGCCATCTCAGACTCACAAGGCCAAGTCAAAGTTTTTAGCGAAAAGTTGAAACTTTGAAAAAAAAAAAAAAAAAGAGGGGGAAAAATATCTAAATTTTTTGAGATGAAATAAAAAATAAATAAGAGAGAAACGATGAGTGTGTGTTCTTGTGCCCTCTACACACACACACACACACACACACACACTAAAGGCAGCAGAGTGTGTGTGATAAAGTGACTATATGTGAGAGTGTTTGGATGCGCAGTGGCGTGCATCTGATCACAAAGGGATAAATGTGTGTGTGTGTGTGTGTGTGTGTGTGTGTGTGTGTGTGTGTGTGTGAGATCGATGGCTCTTTGATCAGGGGTGTGTGTGTGTGTGTGTGTGTGAGTGTGTGCTGACAGGCACTTTACATCTCCTATTGTTAGCGGTGGGCGATCGACAGACTCATATAGATCCCACTGCGCTCTCTGTCACTCTCTCTCTCTCTCTCTCTCTCTCTCTCCTGCATGTCGGCACTTTTTAAAGGTCACGTTCGCCCCTCGCTCGCCCTCTCTCTCTCTCACTCTCTCCCTGTCCTTAATGTCTCTCGCACGTCCATCTCACCCCTTCTCCCTCTCTCTCTCTCTCTCTCTCTCTTTCTGTCTCTCTCTCTCCGTTCCAGTCTCGATCGCCCTCGCTGTGACATGTTCCACATCATGACTCCGGAGACGAAGCCTCTGATTGGCTGCAGGTGATGATGCAACAGCTGAGAGGTGATGACGTCATAAACGACCTGCTGAAGAGTTTTTTTAAAGGAGCAGTCAGTAATTTTTTAAAGCTGCTCTTTGACTTTAACACGTTCAGACCGAACAGGAAGTTCAGAAAACTTCTGATTTCAACATTTTAACTTTTTCTACTGTCGGCAAAAACTTTTATTTTTTTAAAAAGTTTAAAATGAACTGCAATCTTTAAAATCCAACTTGGTAAACTTGTGTCTGTAAGGATTTTCAACTTTTCAGACTTCATGGAATTTTAGCTTCATTCCATTAAGGTTGTATAGAAATCTGTTTCTAGACTTTTGACGGTTGAGAATTCTATATTTTCTAGATTTCTGACGTAAGAATTCTATTTTTTTCTGGATTTCTGGCCGTATAAAACTCTGCATTTTCTAGAATGCTTACTGTACAAAAATGTTCTTCTGGAATTCTGACTGTGAATAATTCTGATTCTTTTCTAGAATTCTGACTGAATTCTTTCTAGAGTTCTATCAAGATACAATTCTGATTTTTCCCAAGAATTTTAACTAAATAGAACTCTGATTTTTTTCCCTTCAGTTCTAACAGGATAGAACTCTGTATTTCTAGATTTCTGACGGAATAGAATTCTGTTTTCTAGAATGCGGACTGAATAGATTTCCCTTTTTTTTTCTAGATTTCTAACTATGTACTTGTACGGAAGTCCTTCTTCGAGATTTCTAGCTAGGCAATTCTGTTTTCTAGAATTGTAACCCTGGAGAATTTTTTCTTCTAGAATTCTTACTGAATCTTTTTTTTTTTTTTTTTTTTTAAGAATTCTAACCGTATAGAATTTTGTTTTTCTAGATTTCTAACTTTATAGAATTCTGTTTCCTAGAATTGTAACAATGGAGAATTTCTTTCTTCTAGAATTCTTACTGAATCTTGTTTTTTTAAGAACTCTAACTGTATAAAATTCCTTTTTTCCACAATTCTGACAATTTTTTTTCTTGAATTCTAACTGTATAGAATTTTGTTTTCTAGATTTTTAACTTTATAGAATTCTGTTGTTCTAGATTTTGAACTGTATGGAAATCTGTCTTTCTAAAATTCTAAAATTCTAACTGAATAGAAATCTCATTTTTACTAGATTTCTAGCTTAATAGAGTTCTGTTTTCTAGAATTGTCACCATGGAGAATCTTGTTTTTTCTGGTATTCTAACTGTATGTAATTCTTTTTTTAGGATTCTAAATGAAGTTTGTTTTTTTCTCTAGATTTCTGACCAAATAGAGTTCTTGTTTTCTAGAATTGTAAGCGGGAGGATTGTTTTTCTAGAGTACTAACTGTATAGAATTTGGAGAAATGGGCGGAGCTTAAGGTGACGAATGAGGAGCAGAGATAAAATGAATGGGTGTGTATGTGATTTGTGCTCTTTCTACCCCTGGTGGACACTCAGGGAACTGCAGTTTGTAAAACTTCAGTTTCATTTTAATGACCTGAGGCAGCAGCTCGGGTGTTAGTGCAAAGCATGATGGGAGATAAAATCAGACTGATGCACTTACTCTGAGAGACTCGTACTAACTCGGCCACGGTGAAGACGCCCGGCGTCACGAAACTGTCCTGGAAACCCAGGTGACCTGAGGGGGCGGAGACAAGAGGACACGGTCAAGAGGAGGACAGGGTGTGTGTGTGTGTGTGTGTGTGTGTGTGTGTGTGTGTGTGTGTGTGTGAGTGTGTCTCACCGTTTTCTGGCTGCTCCTTGATGTCTGATTCGCTGGCCTGATTCGGGCTCTCTGATTGGCCGGTTTCTGCAGAGACAAACAGGTGAAGATGAGTGTGAGCAACAGGATAGTAACACACTCCTGTGTGTGTGTGTGTGTGTGTGTGTGTGTGTGTGTGTGTGTGTGTAAGAGATGTCTGTATTGATCTTTACACCACAGGACTCTGGTTTCACCTGATCTCACACACACACACACACACTGAGCGATTGTAAACGGGTGAGAAGAAGTTTCAGAAAGATTCTTCAGAAACAGGAGAAAATTAACTCTGTCCATTTTAAAAAAGGAGAAAAAAGCTGATGAGACGTTAAAAAACCAGGACGACGACGTCAAAAACATCAGAAACATCATCAAGATAAAAAACATCCTCATTTAAAACACGAAAACCAAAACTAATCAGGAACAGATGATTCTTTGAGTCTTTAACAACACAAACATCACTCAAAACACTGACATGTTTGTGGGGGGCTTTTATTTTGAAAGGCGCCACTCAGAGGCAGAGGGAGCAAATGGAGTGAAAATCAAGAGTGAGGGGGTTTTATTATGAAAGGCACTTTATTAAAACCATGCTATTTAAAGAGTCTATGATACTTTCATTTTGAAAGGGAAGAAATATTCAGGGAACTAGAGTTTTATTATGAAAAAAACTAGCAAGGCATCTTTGAGACTTTTATTTTGGAGGTTGAGGACTAGACAGGAATGAAAATTATGGTTTTAGCCTTTAAAACTGTATAATTTGTAAACAAAAGTAACTCAATGCTACTGTTGTTTAATCGGTTTTATAATCACGGGTTTAGAAAAAAGTCAGAGTAAGGAAATGACAACCGGAAGTGTGGGACTATTATTTTGAAGGCAATTTATCAAAAAATGATTGACTGAAGTTCTTGTTTTCTCCGCTCCCTCACCTCAGAGGCTTTTATTTTGTCACATCCTGACTCTCAAATGAGCAAATCATCGTTTTAATACAGTCTTGAGATAAACGTTAATAACTCTTGACTTCTTTACATGTGTGTACATTTGGGCTAAGATGGGCTTTTATTGTGAAGGAAGTGTTAAAAACCATATAATTTGAATTCTAAAGAGAGTCTTATTTTGTAGGAGGAGTCAGAGGAAGAAAGAGAGACAGATTATGCCAAAAGTAAATACTTTTGATCACATTTTTCAGGTAAAGATGGGCTTTTATTTTGAAGGAGGTGTTAAAAACCATATAAATTTGAATTCTAAAGAGAGTCTTATTTTGTAGGAGGAGTCAGAGAAAGAAAGAGAGACAGATTATGCAAAAAGTAAATACTTTTGATCACATTTTTAAGGTAAAGATGGGCTTTTATTTTGAAGGAGGTGTTAAAAACCATATAAATTTGAATTCTAAAGAGAGTCATATTTTGTAAAGGGAGTCAGAGAAAGAAAGAGAGACAGATTAAGCCAAAAGTAAATACTTTTGATCACATTTTTAAGGTAAAGATGGGCTTTTATTTTGAAGGAAGTGTTAAAAACCATATAAATTTGAATTCTAAAGAGAGTCTTATTTTGTAGGAGGAGTCAGAGAAAGAAAGAGAGACAGATTAAGCCAAAAGTAAATACTTTTGATCACATTTATAAGGTAAAGATGGGCTTTTATTTTGAAGGAGGTGACTGGTCTCCTCAGAGAAAAACAGTTTTAACTTTTCAGACTCCAATATAAGAGAAGCTGAAGTTCTTGTTTCTCAGAGGCTTTTATTTTGACACATCCTGACTCTCAAATGAGCAAATCATCGTTTTAATACAGTCTTGAGATAAACGTTAATAACTTTCGACTTCTTTACATGTGTGTACATTTGGGCTAAGATGGGCTTTTATTGTGAAGGAAGTGTTAAAAACCATTTAAATTTGAATTCTAAGGAGAGTCTTATTTTGTAGGAGGAGTCAGAGAAAGAAAGAGAGACAGATTAAGCCAAAAGTTAATACTTTTGATCACATTTTTAAGGTAAAGATGGACTTTTATTTTGAAGGAGGTGTTAAAAACCATAGAATTTGAATTCTAAAGAGAGTCTTATTTTGTAGGAGGAGTCAGAGAAAAAAAGAGAGACGGATTAAGCCAAAAGTAAATACTTTTGATCACATTTTTAAGGTAAAGATGGGCTTTTATTTTGAAGGAGGTGTTAAAAACCATATAAATTTGAATTCTAAAGAGAGTCTTATTTTGTAGGAGGAGTCAGAGAAAGAAAGAGAGACAGATTATGCCAAAAGAAGATCCTTTTGATCACATTTTGAAGGTAAAGATGAGCTTTTATTGTGAAGGAAGTGTTAAAAACCATATAAATTTGAATTCTAAAGAGAGTCTTATTTTGTAGGAGGAGTCAGAGAAAGAAAGAGAGACAGATAATGCCAAAAGTAAATACTTTTGATCACATTTTTAAGGTAAAGATGGGCTTTTATTTTGAAGGAGGTGACTGGTCTCCTCAGAGAAAAACAGTTTTAACTTTTCAGACTCAAATAAAAGAGAAGCTGAAGTTTCTCAGAGGCTTTTATTTTGACACATCCTGACTCTCAAATGAGCAAATCATCGTTTTAATACAGTCTTGGGATAAACGTTAATAACTTTTGACTTCTTTACATGTGTGTCCATTTGGGCTAAGATGGGCTTTTATTGTGAAGGAGGTGTTAAAAACCATATAAATTTGAATTCTAAAGAAAGTCTTATTTTGTAGGAGGAGTCAGAGAAAGAAAGAGAGACAGATTATGCCAAAAGTAAATACTTTTGATCACATTTTTAAGGTAAAGATGGGCTTTTATTTTGAAGGAAGTGTTAAAAACCATTTAAATTTGAATTCTAAAAAGAGTCTTATTTTGTAGGAGGAGTCAGAGGAAGAACGAGAGACAGATTAAGCCAAAAGTAATTACTTTTGATCACATTTTTAAGGTATAGATGGGCTTTTATTTTGAGAGAAAAACAGTTTTAACTTTTCAGACTCAAATAAATGAGAAGCTGAAGTTTCTCAGAGGCTTTTATTTTGACACATCCTGACTCTCAAATGAGCAAACCATCGTTTTAATACAGTCTTGGGATAAAAGTTAATAACTTTTGACTTCTTTTAAGACTTTTATTCAGGATCAGAACTCTTTAAATTGACTCCAAACATAAAAATTAAAGTGACTAAAGAGTAAAATGTGATATTTTGAGGAGACGTGTCCCGTCTTTAACACTGAATCTAAACTTTCTCTTTCGTCCTCGTTGGTTTTTTCTTCTTCTCTTTGTTATTTAATTCCATCATAATTAAAAGTTTCTCTCCTCCTCCTCCTAAAAAGCGAGCGCCGTCGCCTCCATCCGTCTCCGTCCCGTCCTGAGTCATGGCCCCTGCGGCCCCGCTCCAGAGGGATGATGGGTAATATTTCTTCCACTCCCCCCTCCTCCGACTATTTTATCTGCAGCGCGGCCGGCCGGTTTCGATCGATGCTCCTGAAGACGCTAAATCATTCGCAGGAGCGGAGCTGCATCGGAGCAGAGAGCATGCTGGGAAAAAACACAGAGAGAGAGGGAGAGTTTCTCTTCTTCTCCCATGATCCTCTGCTGTGACAGACTCTGAATTTAATATAAACATCAGTTTATTATTTTTCTGAATCTTTGCAGTGACACAAAGTTGAAGCTTCGTTGTTAAAAACTGAGAAAATAAACTGAACTTTCTGCAGCTGTGAGTGAAAAACATGTTTTCAGCTGAAGTTTGAGCCTCATGGAAACATTTAAAGACTTTAGTTTTTTAGATTTTATTTCTCTAAACTCAGCTCATTAACCATAAAACGTATTTACCTGCTCCTGACAGGTGAGAAACAAAGCTGCAGAGGTGACAACATTACCGTAATGACTGTGATATAAGAAACTTTCTGCTCCGTCTCAAACAGACGTGAGAAGCATTTTTAAAAAAGTCACTTCAGGCTTTAAAAAGTTGCTTAAATTTACTTTAATTCAACAAATTTCTGTGTTATAACCCAAAATTTTTTTTTTTGAACGCTTCTTTCCTGTCTTCTTCTTTAACTTCAAAAATAAAAGTCTTAAAGCCACTATACATCTTTATGTTAGGTTTTTAAAATTGCCCTTCAAAATAAAAGCCCCCTCCCTTTAAGCATCTCATTTTTTCCTCATGTTTCTGACTCCTGCTTTCAAAATAAAAGCCTCTCCAAACATATCCTTCCGTGAATACAACTTTTGCTCTGAGATTTCAAAGACAAATTATCAGAAAGAAAACGAAATTTTGGCATCAAAGTATTGATTTGAAATAAAAAAAAGTGAAATTGTGATTTCATTAACATTCAAATTTGACTTTCTTTATCCTAAATTTTTCACCTAATATGGTCCAAAAAAACAAAACAAAACTTTACAAAGCCAGTTTTTCACCATAACCTTTTTTTTTTTTAACTGGCAGAAGTGGGCTTCCGTAGAACTAATGAAATAGACCAACCGTTCCCAACCTGTGGTCCGCGACCCGCCGGCGGGCCGTGAAAGTATTGCGAATGGGCCGCGAAATTCCACCAAAAAAGTCTGGTCCAAGTGAAGTGTAAATACAAGATACAAATAAACAGAATAATGTAAAGAATGTTAAACTCAGCCATGTTTAAAGGAAATTAATAATCTTCAGATATTCATATATAAAAAATAGTCCTTTAAGAAGGTGTGTTACAGCCAAATAGGTAACATGACCTGAAACTTAACAATAAATTGTAACAAGTTAAAAAGTTCTGATGTTTTGGGCTCAGCATCTGTTATATTATTGAAAAGTTATAACATTTTGGGTTCATTACATTTTTTTTAATCACATTTTGGGTTGCTGTTACATTTAAGGTCATTGTTACGAATAACAAGGTATTTTATATAAACAAAGTAATTGTTTTATTATCATTTTATTGACTTAATTCTTGTTATTGTTTTTATGTGACTGACTGTATGGCTGACTATGAAACATGTGCTGCTGTCTTGGCCAGGACTCCCTTGTAAAAGGGATTTTTTTTATCTCAATGGGAAAACTCCTGGTAAAAAAAAAGGTTTAATAAAAAAATAAAAACATCCTCTGTACTTATTGGGTCAAAGGTGGGCTCCAACATTTTTGAGACTTAAACGTGGGCCCTGAGTTGGAAAAGGTTAGGAATCACTGAAATAGACGATTTGAGGAAAATTCGTCTGAAACTGAAACTCTGCTGAAGTAAAGATTGAATTTCAGGAAACAGAGACTTTCTGCAGTAAGAAACACTCACACACTCACACACTCACACACACACACACACACTCACACACACACTCGGGGACAAAGTGCAGCATTTATCAGCTTGTTTTGCATGCTGTTCACTGCGTCTGTTTGCTTCAGCAGCTTAAAACAAAGAGCATCAGGCTGTAACCACGGTAACCAGGGGAAAGAGGGGGGTGATGGTGGCTTTGAGGGGTGGGGGGGGTGATGGGTGTGTGTTGGAGGGCACTTTCACACACTCCCCCCCAACACACACACACAGCACTCATCCTCACCCGCTCATTCAGCCGTCACCCCCCCGTCCAGGTTAATTAAATATGCTAATGAGGCGTGGGAGCGACCGGACCGTCTGCATCAGCCTCACCCACGGGGGGAGGGGGGAGGGAGGGGGGGGTGTTATACACAATAAAAGCGACTGAGGTGATGGAGCGCAGAAACAAGAACTTCACCTCTCATCGATCTAAATCTGAAAAGTTAAAACAGTTTTTCCTCTAAGGAGACCAGTCACCTCCTTCAAAATAAAAGCCCATCTTTACCTTTGAAATTTGATCAGAAATAAACACATGGCATAATCTGTCTCTCTTACTTTCTCTGACTCCACCTACAAAATAAAACTCCCTTCAGAATTCAAATCATAATATATTATATGCTTTTTCACACTTCCTTCACAACAAAAGTCCACCTCTACTACAAAATAAGAGCCCATCAGCATAATTTTAACTTGTTCCTCTGCTGTGTTTGAACATCTTGCAAAATAAAGGTATATTCAAACACATCTTTTCCAACTTGTTTTGATGGCCCCTACAAAATAAGAGTCCATCAAAATCCGTCTAATAGCTGACATGCTCTTTTTCACACTTTTTTTCAAAATAAAAGGTTATAGTAACAACAAATTTTCAGGTTTGAAACACTTTCTGTAAAATAAAAGTCCATTTTAACATAAACAGCCCTGATATGTCTACAAAAGTGTACCCAGAATAAACATTTATAGATATCACCTTCAAAATAAAAGTCTACCTAAACCCAGGGTAACATGCTTTTAAATCCATTACTGCCCTCTCTGCCTACAAAATAAAAGTCTGCACGCATAGAGTTTACTTGCTTTAGTTTTGAACTTTTTACCCGGTTTTGCTTTCTCTCTATCCTCCTACAAAATAAAAGTCCATCCACTTGAAGTAAACATGCTTTTATTTCTGAAACTACAAAATAAAAGCCCCTTGTTTGGAACAAGTTTGTGTTTCCATGCTTTTATTTTCAACAAGTGTTGCTGCACCTCCTCCTCCTCCTCCTCCTCCTCTCTGGGGCTTCATCATCAGGGTAAAGCGTGGAAATAATCTCTCACACACACACACACACACACACACACACACACACACACACACGCTGTAACTTTCTTTAAAATCTAAACACACTTCAGTCTCTGAGCTCGTTCTGCCTCTGATGTCATCTCCCATGTGACTCGTATATCACACACACACACACACACACACACACACACATTAGAGCACTTAGAGGAAAACAATGAGACCAAGTAGAGAGGCAGAGGTCTCTCTCTCTCTCTCTCTCTCTCTCTCTCTCTGTGGGAAAGTCAAACTCTGTGGCCTCGGAGGTCGCTCGCCCACTCCCTCGCCCGGCCCTCTCTCTCTTTCCGTCATGATGCTTTTCTAGGAAAGAGAGAGAGAGAGAGAGAGAGAAGGAGGGGGCGAGCTACTGGACGATTCCCAGAAAGACAGAAAAAGAAAAGCAGTGAGTCTCTCTCTCTCTCTCTCTCTCTCTGACCTTTGACCCTGGCTCTCCTCCTGCTCCTTCCTGTTTCTCCCTCTCTCTTTTTTTTCTCCTCTTTCCTCTTTTCTAACCGTCATGTTTCCTAAACTTCTTCCGTCTTTTTTGTCTCTCTCTCTCTCTCTCTCTCAAACTGTCATCTCCTACAAAATAAAAGTCCATCATCATGAAAAGTTTAAGCCCTTTGTTACACTTCCATCAAAATAAGAGTACAAACAAACATCGAATCTGCATCAACGATATTAAACTTTCTTTCTTTTGTTTTCTCTGAACACTCCTACAAAATAAAAGTCCCATCAAGGCATTTTTAGAGACTTTCTCCAAAATAAAGTCCAACAAGCATTCCTTTTTGGCTCCCAATCATTTGTTCTTTCTGTCAATTCCTACAAAATAAAAGCTCCACACAAACAAAACATAAACCTTTGGTCACACATTACAAAATAAAACACATCAGGTCATCCGACACTTTTTCAGTGTTGTTCTCTGAAAAACATTTCCTACAAAATAAAAGTCCATCAAAACTTCACATTTTTATGTCTCCAGACACCAACCACAAAATAAAAGCCCATTTATATATGATGTTTCATTGCTTTTCTACTGAGCCCCTTCCTCGCTCTAGTGGGCTAAGACATCTCCTACAAAATAAAAGCCCATCTAAACCACACAAACCGTACAAGCTTACAGGTCACTACTACAAAATAAAGATGCCTCCTAATATCAAATTCACATTCTTTCAAGCACCTACTACAAAATAAAAGTGCATCCCAATATCAAATTCACACCCTCTTATTTCAGACTTGCTTTCTTCGTCTCTCTCCTCCAAAATAAAAGTGCATCCCAATATCAAATTCATTATTTTATGGACACCTGTTTTAAAATACAAGCGCATGCAAATATGGAATTTACATGCTTTTAGAAACCTACAACAAAATAAAAGCCCATCATAACTATAAAAGTACATTCTGAAAGGCACCTCCTACAAAATAAAAGCCCATCCTGATGTCATATTCACATGCCTTCAGATAACTCCTCTAAAATAAAAGTGTTTGCAGTATCAAATTAACATCCTTTATTTCAGACTTGCTTTCTTCTTCTTTCTCCTACAAAATAAAAGCGCATCCCAATATGGAATTCACACGCTTTTGGAAATCTACTGCAAAATAAAAGCCCCTGATAAGAACTTAAAGCTCTGTTGTTGTGTATTTAGAGCTGTACATTCGTATAAATGTGTCACACATCAGAACGAGGTCGGCGAGGCCTTTCTGTCCCAATATGGCGGCGGCTGTCAACAAACACACGCCAGGAGAAACCGCGCGGATGCTCCTGATTTTTAACCTCTCTCTCTCGCTCTCTCTCTCTCTCTTTGGGCGAGTCAGTTTGGATTTGTGTCTGGACTCTTGGCAGAGCGACAGGAGCAAAGACAGAAAAAAAAAAAGTGTTTTGGCGGCTTCTCTCTCTCTCTCTCGCTCTCTTTTTCCTCCGTGTGTTTGGCTGAGACTCGCCGACCGTTGACCGGGCGAGAGACATGCCAAGAAAACAGACAAAAACACAGAGAGAGAGAGAGAGAGAGACTTCAGCTGCAACAAACACCTTCAAATATTCTGTTTTTTTTTTCTTTCCTCTGGCAGAAAAGAAACATGGCCTCGGCGTCCTCCGCTGCCCTCGCCGCCACTGCCGCCGCCGCCGCCCGCCCGGCTGGGTCTGAGCGGTGAGCGAAACAAACGCACCCTCGCCGCGGCGTCGATCGATCACAGCAGATTCAGCTTTTAATGAAATGAGGAGACGTTTGAATTCATTTTTATAAAGGCCACAAATCAGCTGTGTGTCCCCAGAATGAATTAAAACACACACACACACACACACACACACACACACACACACACACACACACACACACACACACACACACGTTGATTGACAGGTCTGAAGTTTATGAACCTGAGTCGTAAATGTCTGATGAGTTTACAGGAAGTGAGGTGGATTAAAGTTGAGTCTGAAAACATTTAAACTTAAAATATTTTTAAGCTGATTTTCTTCTTCATTCAACAAAAAAAATCTGTTTTTATTTTCATCTTTAAATCTTTAAATTTAAGTTGTGAAAACGTCTAAGACACAACTTTAACTTTTTTAGCCATTTTCTCTCTTTGTGTATCTTTACATTTAACTACACTTTATTTTTCATAAGTGTCACACAGGAAACACTTTAGTCATGCTCCTGATTTATCAGTTAAATCATATTTATTAACATTTAATCCTTATTCTGTTGTATTTTATTCATAAACCAGCTTTAAAGACAAATATCTTTGCAGGATTTCTGCTCTTCACCTATTGCACAGAGTTTGAAGAAGGATTAAATAAAACAGAAAGGTGAATAAAATTCAAATAATGTAAGAAAATGCAACAGAGCAACAACGAGGACGGATGCAAATTAAATATATTTCACTAAAATCTTAAAGTAGAAAATTAATTCTGCAGCAGAATCATCTGATTTCACTTCATTTATGTTTTTAAACAACACATTTCTCCCTTCAAAGTAAAAGTCCATCGAAGCGTAACGTTTACATGATTTCACATACATCTTATAAAAATAAAAGATCACCTGAAAATTACTCTGGCAAGATATATTTATGACTCCTACAAAATAAGAGTCCATCTAAAAATGATGTCTTTCGCTCTTCTAGGCACCTTCTACAAAACGTCAGGCCTTTTTAGACTTCATATTTCAAAGTAAAAGTCCATCTAAACCTCAAATTTACACACCTGTAATAATGATCATCTTTAATCCTGCTCTTTCTGACTTTTACTACAAAATAAAAGTCCATCTAAGTGTAACATTTACATGATTTCACATACATCTTAAAAAATAAAAGATAACCTGAAAATTACTCTGGCAAGATATATTTATGACTCCTACAAAATAAGAGTCCATCTATAAATGATGTTTTTCGTTCTTCTAGGCACCTTCTACGAAACGTCAGGCCCTTTTAGACTTCAGATTTCAAAGTAAAAGTCCATCTAAACCCCAAATTTACACACCTGTAATAATAATCATCTTTAATCTATCTCTTGCTGACTTTTACTACAAAATAAAAGTCCATCTCAGGATAACATTTACTTGATTCTACAAACAACTTGATATTCTACCCTTTTAAAACATCCTACAAAATAAGAGTCTATCTTAACCTATGTCTTAAAGCTGACATTCTCTCTTTTGTGCTCTAGGACACTTCCTACAAAATAAATGCCTATCCAAACAACAAAATTCATACTTCTAGACACCTCCCACAAAATAAAAGGCCCTTCAAAATTCAAATCTATATGCTTTTAAGCATTTCTTTCAAAGTAAAAGTCCATCCAAACTCCAAATTCACACACAGTTGATGTTGAAAATCTTTCCTGCTTGCTTTTGCTGACCTTAACTACAAAATAAAAGTCCATCTCAGCATAGCACTGACTTCACTTTATGTATGAAGGCATCCTCTACTATTGTAAAGCATCCTACAAAATAAAAGTCCTTCTAAACCCATGTTGTAAAACGATTTCTCTTGCACTTCTTACAAATAAAAGTCAAAATAACCAACAAATTTCATGCTTCTAGACATCTCCTACAAAATAAAAACCCCCAAATTTACATCAAATGTCTTCTTTATAGATCTATCTTTCAAAATAAAAGTCATTTCACTCCTCTGACCTGTTTGTGTGTCTTTGAATCAGAAATGATTTTCCAACACGTGTAAAACAGGGTGCGTTTGATTCGAGCACCTGCAGGAATAAGCCTCAGTCTAAACATGGAGTTAATCCTCCGTCTGTTCAGACTCAAACACAAGACGCAGATTTTTTTTTTTTCTGCCGTCAGTGTGAGAAAAGTGTGAGCAGAAACATTTTTCTCACATTTGTAATAAAACTCTTCTTCACGCAGCGTTTTGTAACATGTCGGAGCTTCTCTGAATTTAAACTCCACTTTATTTTCTGACGTTAAACACAAAGGTGTGTTTGATTCATGCAGCTGCAGGAATCACATGACACTTAATGTGTTTTAAATTCAGCCTGAAAAATTAAAGTCCAACATGCATTCCTTTTTGGCTCCCATTCATTTGTTCTTTCTGTCAATTCCTACAAAATAAAAGCTCCACACAAACAAAACATAAACCTTTGGTCACACATTCCAAAATAAAACACATCAGGTCGTCCAATTCAACACATGGTTTATGACACTTTTTCAGTGTTGCTCTCTGAAAAACATTTCCTACAAAATAAAAGTCCATCAAAACTTCACATTTTTATGTCTCCAGACACCAACCACAAAATAAAAGCCCATCTAAATTTGATATTTCATTGCTTTTCTTCTGAACCTCTCCCTCGCTCTAGCGGGCTAAGCCATCTCCTACAAAATAAAAGCCCATCTAAACCACACAAACCATGTGTAAAGACACATCCTAATATCAAATTCACATTCTTTCAAGCACCTACTACAAAATAAAAGTGCACCCCAATATCAAATTCACACCCTCTTATTTCAGACTTGCTTTCTTCTTCTCTCTCCTCCAAAATAAAAGTGCATCCCAATATCAAATTCATTATTTTATGGACACCTATTTTAAAATACAAGCACATGCAAATATGGAATTTACATGTTTTTAGAAACCTACAACAAAATAAAAGCGTATCATATCTATAAATGTACATTCTGAAAGGCACCTCCTACAAAATAAAAGCGCATACTGATGTCATATTCACATGCCTTCAGATAACTCCTATAAAATAAAAGTGATTGCAGTATCAAATTAACATCCTTTATTTCAGGCTTGCTTTCTTCTTCTTTCGCCTACAAAATAAAAGTGAATCATAACTATAAGTGTACATTCTGAAAGGCACCTCCTACAAAATAAAAGCGCATCCTGATGTCATATTCACATGCCTTCAGATAACTCCTATAAAATACCTCAAAAAAACAGTCGGATGTGAAAATGTTGATTTTTTTTATTGCTCTGATGATTTTTTGGATATGAAAACACTCTTGAATAAAACACACACACACTCATTCATGTGTTTTAGGGGAATTACGGTTTTTATGCAAAAGCTGGAAATAAATTAATGAGAAACTTTGAAATGCAAAACATCAGACGACGATGACGGGATTTATTCAGCTTCACACACACACGATGAAAATTCAACAGCCTGAATTTTTGTCATGTTTCAAAACTGAACTCTTCATCCAAACGTCTTAAATATTTACACACACACACACACACACACTCTGCCTCCTCTCTGATCACACACTCAGCTTGTAAACACGTCTAAATTTAGAAAATGTTCTCACTTAAAGAAAAAAAAAAACGTCGTCTCTGAATTAGAAAAAGAGGATTTGATGCAGGAGTAAAGAGGAGGAGGTGCGTTTGTTTTGTGTTTCCAGGAGGCGCTGAAGGATCAAGACCTCGATTTGGCATCTTGAACTCTGGCACGGCTGCACGGCCGGGTCCGCCGCCAAACACACACACACACACACACACACACGGGTGGCGAGGGGGGGGCGTGACACACATCTGATCTGCTTCACACGGACGCCAACTTTTCCTCGCCGCCTCACAAACACAGATTTCTCTCTCTCTCTCTCTTTCTGATTCCTGAATCCTCTGAAGGACCTCTGGCCTCCATTTTGACGCCGCCGCCAGCCAGACGGCCGCCATTTTGTTTAAGCCCCTTAATATTCGCCACACGACCTCAACGAACGCCAGAAAATCTAAAAATTCAGCGCACACATCGTACATCGGCGGCGGCGGCGGCGTAACCTCGGCCAAACTGTGGATGTGAACGTCTCATTGTTTTATTTTTGTTCCGTTAATTATGGAATAAAAACGCTCGCACAGACGAGGCAGACGAGGCTTTGTGTCGGCGAGACGCCGCTGCCAAGAGGCTGCCATTTTAAAAACACAGCCAACCCCTCTCTCTCTCTCTCTCTCTCTCTCTCTCTCTCTGAGTGTTTTCTGTTCGTACTTTATGTCTCTCGCCCCTTCAACAGTGTTTAAAAAAAGAGAGGAAGAAAGAGAGAGAGAATCCCGTTAGCCGTCTCCATTGTTGGACGCCCAACCAGCCGCTGCTGCCAAGGAGCTGCTGCCAACTGCAACACACACACACACACACACACACACACACACACACACACACACACACACACACACACAAACAAACACAAGCAGATTTCTTTCTCAATCGCAAACACACACTTTAAACATTTTCTGTCACACACTGACACTCACCCCATGCCCCGGCCTGTGTGTGTGTGTGTGTGTGTGTGTGTGTGTGTGTGTGTGTGTGTGTGTGTGTGTGTGTGTGTGGTTGCCCTCTCTTTCTCTCTCCAGCCTGGCAGCCATCTTAAAGCGTTGGCAACCATTTTGAAGCTTCTGTCTGTTTTCTTTGAGCCGCTGCCATTCGCCACCTTCTGCCAGAACAAAAGAGGGCCAACGCCACTACCACACACACACACACACACACACACACGTATACACACACACACTAACACCAACTAACACACACAAACAACCAGCGGTCCAAAACCCTCCACAAACCTTCCAGGAACCTTCCAAACCCGTTAAAGCGAGCTGCTAATCAGCCGGAGTCTCCACGCCGTGGCGGCGGCGGCGTGTTTCCTCCAGTGGATTCAAACTGGAAACCAGCCAGTTCACTGGTGTATAAATATAAATGTGTTTGACCTTTGACCCCTGGTTGGTGATTATCATGGAGCTGAGCAGATCACAGGAAGAAGAGGAAGCTCACGTTTTCAGAAACAGAATTGATTTGATTTTTTTTACAAAGATCCTAAAGATGATCCACTCGGATTAAAAAAATAGAGATGACGATGCTTCTCTTTGAAAAAACAGAGAGGTTTTTGTTCTGGGAGACTTGTTCTGATGCTCATTCTTCATTTGTGAGGAAGATATTTACTTTTTATTGACTTGAAACAGCTCTGAAAAAACAGATTTGTGTTTTGTTGTTTTTGCCTCAAAAGATCCTAAAGATGCTTCACTCTGATGAAAATGCAGAATCGATGATGATGCATTTGTTATAATCTTCAAGAATAAATAAATATCTGAGGTTCTTAGTCTACAAGGCTCGTTATTATATTTGTTTGTTGGTTTGTTTACTGTCAAAATAACAAACAGTGACGTCATGGAGGAAACAACAAATGTTGGGACTACAAATACCACAGGAAACAACAAATGTTGGGACTACAAATACCACAGGAAACAACAAATGATGGGACTACAAATACCACAGGAAACAACAAATGATGGGACTACAAATACCACAGGAAACAACAAATGATGGGACTACAAATACCACAGGAAACAACAAAGAATGGGACTACAAATACCACATGAAACAACAAATGTTGGGACTACAAATACCACATGAAACAACAAAGAATGGGACTACAAATACCAGAGGAAAAAACAAATGTTGTGACTACAAATACCACAGAAAACAACAAATGTTGGGACTACAAATACCACAGGAAACAACAAATAATGGGACTACAAATATCACAGGAAACAACAAATGTTGGGACTACAAATACCAGAGGAAAAAACAAATGATTGGACTACAAATACCACAGGAAACAACAAATGTTGGGACTACAAATACCACAGGAAACAACAAATGTTGGGACTACAAATACCACAGGAAACAACAAATGTTGGGACTACAAATACAACAGGAAACAACAAAGAATGGGACTACAAATACAACAGGAAACAACAAAGAATGGGACTACAAATACCACAGGAAACAACAAATGTTGGGACT
>RPOG01007493.1:0-17987 GCA_008086565.1 Thalassoma bifasciatum | reverse complement strand
TTTTTTTTTTTTTTTTCACTACAGTAATTTCTGTGAGTTTATATGGAAACCTGTTTTTTTTTCCTCTTTTGTAAGTATTGATTGCAGTTAAGTCAATAAACCCCGTATTTTTGGAAAAGTTAAACTGTGTGTCGACTTCTGTGCAGACTTAAAATGTCCCACACGATTCACATGCATGGTGCCCTCAAAAACCAACCTCAGTTTACTCACTGCTGCAACGTTGAATCTAACACATGGATGGCATTAACATTTGCATAACAGCGGCCTGAAGGGAATTACAGCTCTTCTGGCAGAGCTTCAAATCAGCCTGTCAGACTAAGAATTGCCCCATAAATCCACTTAGAAAACAGACTATCTTTATTACTCAGAACCTAAAAAAAAAACAACACTTTCAAGTTTTCTTTGGTTTCAGAAGTTTTCAGAAATAGTCGACTCTGCACCCAAGAGAGTGATGCAAAAAAGGGAACTGAAACAAGCTTATGCAGCAGCTTTAAATATTGTTAATTTGCAAAAGTATTGGAAATAACCAACCTCTGAATGATGACACTGACTTTCAAAAGTTTAACTTGGAAAAAGAGGATGAGATACGCAAGTCAGAAAATGTGACTTTCGTGCATCTGCAGAGCTAAAGGGAGTTTCAGTGTGGTGGAAGTTGATTGGTGAACGGCTCAGAGAGCAGCTCGGGGTATTGACCTGGGGATGATCAAACTCTCGATTGAGCAGGTTTGGTTACACAAAGACGCCACAGTCCAGATTTCAGCACAAATATTGATCCGGGTGGGGAGGGGGCTGCAGCCGTATCGTTTCTGAGAATCAAAAAAACGAGTGATTTGCTGAGGTTATCAGCTGATCAATGATCCTGAGGTTACATGTGAGCTGATCGATGAGTGGGTGAGGATATTACTGATAAGCCCAGGGTAAACAATTAAGTCATACATTGATGGAAAATTCAGCATAGTGGTCAAATTTAAGACTTTTTAAGACCTTTTTAATGCCACTTTGAATGAATTTAACACCAAAAACACATAAACATACTCGATGATTGGGGGATTCTGCTGTATTACAACTAAATTATAGCATGTGTGTCACTTAATGAGACTCATTCAAGTTTATTTTTTGTCTGTTTATTGAACATAAAGTGATCCGCAGTACTCTCTGGTTAATGGCTGTATTTAAAAGTGCAAATAGTGACCCATAATTACAGACTACCAAGCTAGGATGCACATAAGTTATATCAACAGCTTGTGAGACAGTTTTCATTCAAAATCTCTTTCTTGAAAAGTCCTGCAAAAAAATAAAATCAATAAAACATTAACAAACCCTGCCCTGACAAATGTAAGACCTTAAAGTAATTTATTTAAGACCAGAATTTGACATTTTTAAGGCCCGATTGAAACCTTTAGGATTATTATTATTGTTATTATTTTTTACTTCTGTGCCCTTAACCCCGAATTGGAATGCGGAAAAATTTATGATTCTGATGCTCAAATAGCATTACCTAAAAACTTTAGCCCCAGCAGCTACTTTAAGCTACAAGCCTGAAATTTTGTAGGTATAACTATCATGGTTAGGAATGAATTTAAGACTTTTTAAGGCCTAAGTTTTAAATATATGACTTTAAGACTTTTTAAGGATGTGTAGGAACCCTGGTACTTCTACTTTGAAATATCAACAGTGTGGTTTTTGATTTCACAACAACATCATGCAGCTTTCCCTCCACACACACACACACACACACACACAAAAACACACACACATACTGCTTCTGCTTTCCCTCGCTCTATGAACACTTCCGTCCGTCCATGTTTATGTACTCTCAGATTGCAAAAATGAGCCGGAACAGGAACTCCCTTCCCTCTGCACATACAATGGTGGGTGCTGACCCGTCACAGCTGACCCGTGGAGGCCTCCTTGTTGCTTTATTCCAGGGAACCTGGGCTTGGTAGATCCTTGTCTTGTTCCTCTAGTCCCCCTCACCTTTGGCCCCCCCCATCTCTGAACGAGAAACCTGCTGAGAGCTTCAGCTGACTTCATCTTTGACTTACTCTCATAAACAACTCTAGCCTACATTTGTGAAACTCTCTCTTTGATTTGAAAAGTTGAATCCAATGGAGAGAATCTGGTGTCGATATTATGCAGCTTGAGAACAAAAACTAACTTTGCAAACAAAATTATGGTTTCACAATTTAAAATAATACGAATGAAAGAATGAAAGTAGGGGTGAAATGATTCAGTTCAACAACAATTTGATTTGTATCATGATCTGTGGTTGCCGATAAACTGTATATCAGTCAAAGGAGTGAATCTGTGGAACAATTGCAGTCAGTTTAAACACAATGTTACAAACCACATTATAGACGGGTATTAGAGAAAAGAGGAAACGTGATTATCACAATGTGCAATATGTTTTTTTTCTGATACAATGTCTTTTCTCTTTTGTTCACTTTTCCTAATCATGCTCTGATTGATTAAATTATATAAACAAAACAATCAAGGGGTAAGACTGGATAAGTTTTATTAACTTCATCCTACACCCTTTCCAATGAGGTATAATGTCCTATGTTGCTATGGAGGAGTCTTTTGAATGTTTTTTTTTCTGACAAAGCACATTAAACAAGGGATTTACTTTAGCTTCTTTTGACATGTTCGAACAAATCTAAATGAAATACAATTCAAGGACGATATTGGTTCATTTAGAATGATCTGATCCAAAACTTTATACTTTATTCCAGACCTGTAGGTCCATATAAATACATAGAAACATACAAAAACAATGGAAATGATCACAGCTCAGATTGACATTATACAAATACAACGAAACATCTGTACCAATGTTTCCAGTGACAGGAGGAAAACCTCGTCTCACACATTGCGAGCTGAGAAAGTGACATTATTATTTCAATTTCTGAATCAACTAAACGACCGGTGAATTCGTACATAAAATTTCAAAGCACAGCGTGAAATGTGGACACATTATTGTTGGTGACAAACATGAGACTAGCACTCGATCACCTTGGCAGTTTCAGAAAAATTCTGCATACTTCATTAGAAGCTACCTGTAACTTTTGCATCTTTGAAACGATCCAGTAACTTTTCAGCCAAAAATGTAACCAGTAAGTTTATCTACCTCTGCTTTGTTTTTCAATATAAAAATAATACAATATTATCGCATGGCGCCTTACAAGGTGGTTGGAGAGATTTGTTGTATTGCTGTTGTATTTTACTTGATCTTTGCTATGTTTCGTTGTCTGCAGGCACGTGGCGATAGCGTCACAGACATGCGGACTGAGTCTATTTTCTAGTATCGATTCATTGGATAAATTACTGTTTAAAACGATATTTTTATCGATTGTCATCTGAAGGCCAACTTGCCAAGTACAGATCGATGTGGTTGAATCATAGGAATATAAATCAATTCATTGTTTGAATAGATCAGACCTGGGCAAATAGCGGCCCGCGGGCCATATGCGGGCCTTTGGGTGTCCCTGTCTGGCCCACACAAGGTTCATCATTGGATGAATGAAAAAACAAAAAATGCCATGCACATATTACAACTGAGTTGGTTTCATTTTGAAAAGCATGATAATGGCATGGTCCAAGACGGACTAGATTTTTCTCACTGAAGGGAAACAGATTCAAGTTTGTGGTCTTTTTCGTATCAAGTTTTTCATCATCTGTAGAGACTAACAAGCGAAACATGAAATGAAATTCTGCTGCATCAATTATTTTCCTTTTTATAGTTTATTACTTCTATATTTTCCTATTCGACTTACTCCACAGTTTCACATATTTACAGGATATCCTTAATCTGCTGGTGCTGGTACTAGTAGCAGTTACGTAGAATACATAAGTGCATTTTGCAATAGGAAAAAGTGAATATTGAGCAGAATTAAGCACATGTTATTGTTGGACCGGCCCTCTGACACAATTTAGGTTTGTCATGTGGCCCCTTGCAAAAAGTAGATGAAATGTTACACCCCTAAATTAAATATATTCTTGATTAAAATGTTATCTTGATAAATACTGAATTTACTTGTGGGGACGGAAGTTGTCCCACTGTCTTAGACCAATCAGGAGGCGTGTTTCGGAGAAGGCCCCGCCCATAAAAGTTATGTAGAAACAAAAAAAACTGTAGTTTGTGAGAATAAAACTTTGATCTGTAAAAGTAAATCCAGTATTTATCAAGATAAAACTTTAATTTTGCATATATTTTATTCATTTATGAGTATTATTTTATATTAAATTTGTTCTGAAATCAATTAGTCTTGATTGCATAATACTGACACAAAACTCCCATCACTCCTTGTGTACCTTTCGAACACACAGGTTCAGTCCTGTGATTTAGAGACATAAAACTAGGAAACAATTTGTGATATGCTGCTCATAAAAGGCACAACAAACCATTATGCAACAGCCATGTTTTGAGTTGAAGTGAAAACCCAGACCCTTATTTATGTGGTTCATATTTCACCCATGCAAATAATAAGAATGTATGTTCTGTTTGGGCTCACAGAGACCACAGAGGCCACTTTACCAGCTCCAAAACATACTTAACAACATTTTATCACCTTTATAATTTATGAATGTTATGAAAGACTCCCATAAACATGACTGCTTTAAGGAGTTGGCCACAGAGAGCACTTTTGTTTGTGGACTTAGATCCTAGCAGTAAAAAATGGCTCAGACCTCAGAAATCAGAAACGTCCATTTAAAGTCCATCGTACACTGCATTTCTTTGGTTACATATGACATGGACGAAATACCATATAAAAGAAGAAGTGTATCCTTTTTCATGTATAAATACTACTTATGGTGTAGTTCGTAGAAAAGCCACAAGTTTAAATGAGGTCAAAAGAAAAAAAAAAAGAAAGAGCAAAAAAAAAAAGCCCCAGATGTAACCCAGGTGAAAAAAAAAAAGGATGATGTGTTTCACCTTTTCAGAAGAGCTTAATCTGCATGCAGAGAGTGAGGGACATGAAAGAGGGCTGTTTCCTGTTTGTGTGGTGTGTGTGTACAAGGCACCTTGACACAACGTACCAGGAAGTGGGTTTGTGAAGCACAGGCAGCAGGTCTGAGGGTGGTGGAAGGAGGAGGGGGGGGGTCGGCTGCCCTGTGATGTGTGACGAAAAAAATAAAACAAAAGATGAAAAACTTCCATTACTTCATCACTCTTAACAGCAGCCTACTTTCCAAGATGCTCTCTCTCTCTCTTTAGTTTGTGGTTCATTCATTTGCTTCCTGCACAACAGGATAAAGCAGGTGTGAACCCAATCTTCATCCACCTTTAACCCGCACGGTTGAGCAAGAGAATGCAGCGGCATGTACACTTTGTAATTGTGTTATCAGAGGCAGGTTTACCTCTCTGTTTGAGAAAGAGGTGAGCAAACAGCGCTGGATGTGCTAACTGTGCTATTTCCCTTATCTGCACTCCCAGCTGAGAGCAGGCGCGCAGAAACTCTCGTTGCATGTGCATATTCATGTGTGCGCGCTGCAGTGTGACAGGTGGGAGGGATAATTAATCACCAAACAAGCGCTGAGGTCAACACTGAGTGATGGGGCTGGGTTAGAGGCTATTCAGAGGCCGCTTTGTGTGTAGAAATCAGAGAGAGCGTGATTGACCTCCTTTGGACACACATACCAGAGCAAACAAACCCGCATCAGAAACACAGGCCCGAGTGAAAGCTAATTTTTAATGTCAGCAGAGAGATTAGATGACCCTCTGTAGAGTGAGAACAACCAGAGCTTTGTTGAACAGCCCAAGTGAAACTACAGTGTTTTGGTTTAAATTGAGGTAAAAGTTTAAATTTTCCTGTAGAATCAGGTGAGAAAACTTCATATTATTGTTAGCTTAGCTTAGCTCAAATATGGAGATTCAGGATATTTGTTTTCCTGCAAACATTTGGCATCTTTACTGGTTGATTCTGAAGAAATGATTCCCATAACCAGGGGCGTATCTACATTTTAGACTGGGGTGGCCATTAACCCTCGTATTGACATCAAATCTAATCCACACCATCTGTTTTGACTGCTTATAAAGTACAGAATGTTTTTAGTGAGGATGTTTCCAACACATTTACACATATTTAACAATTACTTTTGTAATACATGGTATGAAAGACCGAATTCACATATAATTCTACCTCTTTTTTGAGTAGAAAAAAGCAGAAATTGTGACTTTTTTTTGTCACTTAGGTTACTGTCATAGGCACATATACTGATGTAATATCACAGACAGGTTTATGTCAAAGTGTAGGAAGGACATTGTTTTGAAATCATTTTAATTTTTAAAATGGCAGCAAGATGTAAAGCATTCGTACAAAACACAAAATCCAACAAAAATGTTCAAATCTTATTTTACATGTAAACAGCATTGCATGGAACCATCCATGTGATTTTCAAGCAATTTTCATGAAAAGAAAACTTAAATTACAACAAAATAACTTTTGAAATCAGGTCAAATTGACCCAAGGACAATAGGAAGGTTAAGTTATGTGTGCACACAGATGCTACTTTTTAATATTTCACCTTTCTGTTAACTCAAAGAAGAAACAACAACAACAACAAAAGAGCGGCTAACATGACTCCTTTTAGCTTGTTTCTTCAAGAACTTGAACATGAAGTTAGTCCAGTCACAAATGAAGGTACCAACAAAAGAAAAAACACCCACAATTAAACACAAAGAAAGTTACAGCCTTCATGCTAAAACCAGCTAGTGGTTGGGAATTGATCTCAAAGATTGATATATCAATACAAATGCTGGTATCAGTATTGATCAATACTTGTGTGATGAGATTGATATCTAAAATGATCAGTAAAATGCTTATTTCTCAAATATTATCATGTTCCTGCAACAGTTAAACTACCAGTATCTGCCAGCTTTTTGAAAAATAATGTCTTTAATGCTAAAATATGATAGTTGATGTTGTTAAATGTAAAAATATTCAAATTTACTGTTTTACAACAAAGCAGAATAAAAGTAAAGCACATGATTATTTTCTGTTTTCATTCACGTACAGAAACATTTGTTTTAGTGGTTGTGTGTTATTCTGACAAGCTGTTTTTCTATGTAGAAAGTATTGGTATTGGTATTGGCAATTATGGCCCTTAATTGGTATTGGATCGATATCAAATTTTGCAAATCTCTAAAAAGGCAAGCAGCCAATCATAATTAAGTATTTTGCGGCAACTCCCGAGGAGGCCAATCAGGTGTCAAAGCATGGGGGCAGAGCCACCCCAGTCACCAATATGGACACACCCCTGCACATGTTCAACCTTTTAACAACAATGAATTATTTCTATTACTGTATTTAAAGTTTTTTTTAAATCATAGCTAAGCTAAGCAATAGAAAGTGTTGGCATAATCAACTTTTGAACCTCCCAAAGTCACCATTTAACTTGAAATATGCAACTCAGCACTTTCAGCAAAGTATCTCATTTCTAGATTAAGATTAACAGCAGCTGAAGGAAATGAGCATTTTCAAGCTAAGCTAAGCTAAACCAACCTGCTGCTGACTCCAGCTCCACATTTTTTCTATTAACGCAGACAGCTGAAGCCTCAAATGTAGTAATGATCTTATCAACACTCATCAACTTATGGCAAAACACAGAAAGTACTTTTTTTTTTTTTTTTTTTAAACTGCTGAAGTGTGCTGAACATTTTCCTGTCTCTTTGAATTTTGATCCCGAAAACAAGTTTCAACCCAATCAAAATAAATTTGCAGTGAGCATTTTTGTGTCTTCTCTTCCCCCTTAATAACACGCTGAACGGAAAAGAAGAAAACTACACATAATTCTATAAACAGTTTGTAGAGTCTGTGTTTGTTGTCTTGGACCACACAAGCAGAAGAGTGTGTGCAGCAATAATGACACATTTGTTTTCAGAAACCAAACTGGTGAGTCAGTGTGAAGCTGTGACCAATCAACTCTGACAAAGGGAAAAAAACGAGGTCACATTTTTGACATCCAGCTTGATTTGAGGGATTTTAAAAAGAGCAGTTTTGAATGATCGCTATGCAGGTAATGGTTCAGCGTTGTTCCTTCAACGTGACACGTGTCAAAGCCGTCAGTGATCAAACTTTTGACACCAAAGTCACAGAACAAGCCTCTTAACCTGCCCCTGACGTTAATGGGCCTGTAAAGTGTCGTCTCTGTCGTTGATTTGTCGGCGGTTCATCGGGGGGATTTGGGGGTGTTATGATCTTGTTTTGCCAAATATTGAAATTCTTACTTTAATGATGGGGATGTGTTTCATAATTCGCGTTAACAAGGAGCCTTGTCATCTTGTCTCTAATCCCTTCCTGGCTATTATCAGCCTGGTGTGTGTGTATATATACTCCACTGCTTGGGAAGTCTACCTTTTGAGTACAAAACAGCACAGATTACTGCCTCGCAAAGGAGAAAGTAGGATCCCCAACAATCCAAATCTTGTGATCTCAAAGCTGTTGTGCTTTTAGATATCTCATTATCAAGGCTGTCTTATTTTTAACCAAACATTGGCCCCTTTACATGTTTGTGGTCAAAGCTCCAGTAAGGAACGCTCTCTTTAGGGTTGATTTTTATGCTTTCTGTCAACAAACTTGTGTCTCGTCATCTGCCATCGTTTCACATTCAGAATTTTGCTTCAGAATATAAAAAGGTCATTGACAGATAAGACTTTTGAATAGGCCATGAAATGCTATTAAATAAGGATGTAAAAAGAAGGACAAGAACTTTGCTCTACTTTGGAGACCTTACATGGACTTTCTGGAAGCACACAACCTTGGAGTGTGAATAATTTTATAATTTCTGTAATTTCTGCACTGCTGTGACCCTGCTTAACTCATGTAGTACCTTTTTACTTATTATTTATTAATTTTTTCCTCATGTATTTATTAGTATGCATGCATATACATATATTCACGTGTATATATGTATACGGCTGTATAAACGATGAAATGGGTCTATTCTTATTTTTTTTATAATTGTTATTTATTTAGATATGTATTTATTTTTTTTCCTTCCTTATTTCTGTCAGACTTGGGGATGTTTGTATTGTTAGCTAAATGTCCATGTCTATATTACTGTAATAAAAAGGTCAATAAAAAACAAAAAAAAAGATGTATTTAGCCATTGTTCAAACATTTGGAATGCACTGTACACATGAAATTATGCAAAAAATGAAGTTAGGAGATTTAAGTGTTTTTAAAGTTGAATTAAAAGGACAGCCTTGAAAAAAAGTCATTTGAGGCGACTGTACTTCGTCTGAAAATTGATTTATTTCTTTAATATTTCAGTAATTAAACTAGAGGGAGAGCCTGCATTTCCTTTCAGCAAATTCAGGATGTTGAAATGCTGAGCCTCATTTCAACTTTAAGCACTTTCTGGCAGGAAACGCTAAGCCACAACCATTACGCTGAACTGAGTAACACCCATGAGTCCTTTTTTTATTAAAATCTGGTACTTCAATGGACCTTCATCTCCTCCCACTATGACATCAAATCAAAACTTTATTTATAAAGCACTTTTCATGCAATAAGTGTAGCACAGAGTGATTTAAATCTGATTAAAAATGATGCTGATGCTCAACATTTCAACACGAAGAACAGTTTAAGAGGAGCAGGCTTATACATTTGCAGATAATACTTATTGTTCACAGTTTTGGTACTCAAAAGTGCCTTGTACATTGCAGTAGTTAAAAAATAGGTGTATTTGCAAATATGAGAAAGACTTAATCAGCTTCCAGGTGTTTTCATTGGTTTCCTCAGATGTATCTGGTTGATAAAGAACGCTGAGTCCTTGAGGTGGTTTCAAAATTTAAGTCCCAGAATTGTGGATTTTTGATGATATTTCATACAATGAATACATTTAGACAACATTTGATTGTATATTATGATGGAAATATAAGTGCAAATGCTTCATAATTTTGTCAACAAATGCAAACCATGTTAGAAATGATGCCAAATAGGGCAATGGATATATTGAAAATGATTTCAAGTGAATTTAAACCAGTCGTCCAAACAGAAGTTGAGGCTGGACTTGTCGCCCCACCTGATGTTTTGTCACTTCAGAGCAGAAAAATTACCAATAACTAAAATGTTCAAAGTATAAGACTTACATATTGCCTTCTAATGCAGTTTGAGGGGTGTCACCTCACTGACTCATAAGTTTATCATTTAATTTGACACTTTCTGGTTTTAAAAAACAAGATAATAAAACTAATATATGTTGTTGTTTGTGGTGTTGTTTGCTTCTGCCCTTTGAGACTTAAAAATACTGATTTCAGTTTTAAAAATGACTCTCATGAATGAAAGGTTTGATTAAATATCTGATCATGATGCTTCACTGTGAGCGTCAGGCTTCAAAGTTTGCAGAAACCACTGTACTCTGCTCTCTGTGTATGTAACACTACTGCCCAGTTTTTTCTGCTGCCTGCAGCAAATGGTAGGCTTTATCTTTGTAGGTCTACAGCTATATGTGTCACACAGAGACTGATTGCAGATCAACAAAGACAACAGTCACAACCACTCCCTGATCCTGTGGGTTTAACCCAGGCACTCTGCAGCTCTATTATCTGTGTGACTGCCACTATGACACACTGCTTACCGGGTAATGACCATTAGGCCCTGCCAGGATCCAGTGTCACATGTGCTCTTCTCCCCCCCTGGGCTAAGTGGCAACCCTTGACCTGTGAGAAGAAAGACAGAAAAAACACATATGCGTTGAGCAGAGTTGAGGTGAGGAGGCTTCAGAGCAGAGCTTTTAGTGATGGCCGTCTGACAGGTTGTGGAAACACACCCTTCCACTCCTTAGTGTGACAGAAAAACAAACACAGAGCCACTAAACTCCCGCTGAGCCCCACGCTAACGGACAAGTGACGACTTTTTCCTAACGAGACGCGCTGGACCAAGTGGAAACAGGACACAAGGATCGGCCAATTGGAAAGGCCGTCCCGAACCCGACACTGTTGTGCTTTGGGTTTCTGGTCCAGCGGGCCGAGTGAGTCAGTCCCCCTGAGTGCTGAACCACTTAAGTCTTCCTGTCTCATGACTCCCAACATCATGGCACCATGAGAGGAAAGTGGCCGCCATTAGGAGAGCAACACCTGCTCCGTATTTGGACATTTTCCTGCTCTGGATGTGAACATAAAGTTTAAAAAAAAACTCATTTCCATGTTCCTGTTCCAGAAAATGGCATCATTTTTGCATTTCAGCCATTCATGTTGAAAACAAGCCCACAAAAACACCAATACGGGAAAACAAGTGTGTTTTTAAAACATTTTTACCCATGAAAACAAAGCAATATCTAGCAACAACATTCCTAATACTTCTCGGAGGCCTGCAGGATTTTTATTATTACCGTCATTATTATTATCATTAGTAGTAGTAGTAGTAGTAGTAGTAGTAGTAGTATAAAGCAAACATTCTTCAAATATGGTTTCCTCAAACATGCACACGTGGAAGGGCAGGAAACTCCTAGAGCTCCTAGAAACTCCAAACTGGGCTCTTCCTCTTCCGTGGCTCAGTGTCAGCAGCTGCGCATGCTCACTACCACCGACTGTAGCTAATAGCATGGCTAACAGTTGTTGCTTTGTAAACACACCATAGACGGTAAAGAAAAAACCCTGTGAGCACCTGCAGCATCGCGTGAGAGAAACTCAAGAGCTGTACACCTGAGTTTAGTTCCCTTTAATTGCAATTTCACAATTATTTTGCTCTTTCTTAGGTATTCTAAATTGACGTTGCTGTCTTGCCCCAAGACTAACGCGCTTTTTGGGTAGTTTTCTTATGATAAGGGTTAAATTATGGTCAGATTAACCAGTAATCATGTTGTAAGTCTTGACAATTCTCACTGATTTGTTTGTAAATATTAGCTCTATCAGAGTTTTGAAGATCTGGGTTATTCTCTAACTTTTTGTTGTTTGTTTAAGAGTGCTTTTGCTGCATTTGTCCTCCCAATTGAAATTAAATTCACCCATTAATATTACCTCTTCTGATCAAAATTACACTCTCTTAGCAGATGGTTTAATTGGTCAAAAAAGGAGATTTCAGACAATGGTAAGAGTGAGAGACATTTGAGGAGAAAGCGCCATTTTCAGCCCAATGCATTCAAGTTTATTATCATACTGCAACTGATGGTGTCTCAGAGTGCATGAGGTTTTTATTGATAGCTAATTCAAATTCTTTGATTAAGCCCTGACTTTAACTGACCTTAAGTTAAGTCTTAAAACCTGTACAAGTGAACTTTGCTTGTTTTTCATTGATTCATCTTTGTGCTTCTTCTTATTGCGAACACACATTGTGACGGAAACATCACAACCAATATGGTGAGACTTTAGTTTCCCCACTTCAGTGTCAGTTATGCATGATATTGAATGAAGGTTTTGAACCGTGCAAGCAGCTAAAAACAGCAGAAGTCTCAGTTTTGATTCGCAGTATCTGTTTCCTCCTGTTGCAGCAGCACTGAAAAAGATATTCTTTCACTTCTGTTACGCATTTTTTCAGTTTCTCGTTTGTTCGCTACACACACACACTCCAAGAAATAAACACACTCCTACGCCCATACTGGCCCACTGATGTGCACTGGACCATGGTAGACCCACTATCGTTGACTAACCAGCTGCTATGACTCACTCGGGCCTTTTAGAGGTATAAGCAGACAGAAAGATGACATCAGTGATAGCTTTACAGGAAGTCCTTGCTCTGTTTTGTAGCGAGGCCAAGTCTGCAACCAGCAGAGATGAACACTGTGTACCTGTGAACTGAAACATCTAATGGAGTCACATCATTCTAAAGAGGTTAAAAAGACAAAAAAAAGGTAAGAATATTATACATTGAAAGCTGTGATCCAGTTAAAGGAGAGAGGATTTGACAGATTTATTGAGAAAACAGAGAGAGAATGAAGTAGAGAGGATGACTGGACTAGAGTAACCCTAATGAAACTGTGGTTGTATCAATTTCTTGTTTGAGTTGTAAACAAGGCCTAGATATCTGGCCTTGGGAGGTTGGGAATAGTTAAAAGTGAACTCTGTATTTCTCTCTCTCTCTCTCTCTCTCTCTCTCTCTCTCTGTATTTCACAATGATCTGCTGGCTGAGGCTCAGAGAGACAGAGATAAGAACTGACTGTGAGAAACCACAGATCTCACACCCACTCACTAAGAAAAAGCACACACACACACTCAAGAACATGCACGCACACATTCGTAGAGAGTCTAAGTCTGAACACATGAAGCAGCAGAAGCAGATTTAGCAGTTGACATTAGGTTCCCTCAGGGACATACGTGAGGCTCCTTCATGATTGAGGAATTTAGCTGTAAAAACACAACAGAGATTGTTTGGAAGTGTCTGACTGCTGCTCAGATTTCTCAAGGCAAATCTTCCATCAGAGATAAGGCCCAGTCTTGAAAACCTGTCCTACGCTCACCCTCCAGCCTCACCTGCTAACCTGCTCAGACACGCACCCACACGGCAAAGCAGGAAGAAAAAGGATTAGAGCGCAACTTCACACAAAGGTTTTCACGAACGGTGGTGTGAGGATATTACTAATATCCACAAACACAACGTGCTGTTTCTATTTGAGGCTTTTTGAAAACTTAATCAGAAAGTGATCGACTGTTGAGTCAAATAAAGACGTAGCTATTAAACCTGAGCCGTGACTGGTGTTTTAGATGTTTTGAGTCAGACTTTCACCACAAGAAATGAACCATGGATGTTAAGTTATTCAAGGTGCAACCTGTAGGGTTTAAATACACAGTGTACTTGCAAATTTAAGACTTTTTAAGACCTTTTTAATGCCACTTTGAATGAAGTTTACGACCAAAATCATAAATAAAGTTGATAGTTGGGGGATCCTGCTGTATTGCAATCAAATCATTGCATCTATCTCTTTATGAGAGTCATTCAAGTTTACTTTTTGTCCATTTATTGAACATAAAGTGAGTCTATCTGATTAATGGCTGTATGTAAAAGTGTAAACAGCGACCCAGGATGCAGATAAAAAGTATCAGCAGCTTTTAGGACAGTATTCACAACATGAATAAATCCTGCCCTGACAAATTTAAGACTCATTGAGTCATTTATTTAAGACCAGAATATGACATTTCAATGAATTTAAGACTTTTGAAGGATGTGTAGGAACCCTGGTAAAACAACCTCTTCCTGTGAGGAAAAAAAAGTTCAATATTTATTTTAGATTCAAGCTGCTACAAGTTTAAAAACCCGGTTCTGGATTTTACTGCTAGCTTTACATCATTTTAGCTAATATTAGCCAACATAAAAGCAGGGTATGCAGGAATTTTCGATAAGTTTTTGTTTATATGTTTACGTGGCTCACTGTCAGTGGCTGTGCATGCTCACTGCCTTCGACTGTAGCTAATAGCATAACTAACAGTTGTAGCTTTGTAAACACACCAAAGACGGTAAAAACAGCCCTGTTAGCACCTGCAGCATCGCGTGAGAGAAACTCAAGAGCTGTACACCTGACTTCCTGTATGTAAATGAGATTCACTGTGGATATAGAATCATTCTTTCTCTGTGTTACAGACACTATCATAGCCACTCGGGACAACCTATCCCACTTGCTATCAGCAACACACTAAGTCACATGTGCACAGGGCGCGCTGTGATTGGCGGGCGACCAATCTACATTACACGACACTACAACCCGCCTAGGAGCGTCCTGAATAAAAAAAACGTCAACAAAACAGGCGAGGGAAGGGGTCTATAAGGGGGTGTGGCACATACAGATACCGACACTCAGGTATAGAGGCCCGGAGATGACGATTGAGCAAGATTATTTCTGTAAAACTAGCATTTCATTTTTTAGGAAAATCCTGCATACCCCAGCTTTAAACTTAGATGAATTAATACTGAGTAAATTTTCTTTCCTTAAATTTCGTATGCCCAAATTAATCTTCAAGATGATGGAGGCAACTATATAATATCAAAATAGTGACTTCACTGTATCAGAATTTTGACTTTTCATTTCAGAATTTGACTTTTATCTCAAAGTTTTGACTATTTTTATTGAAATTCTGACTTTTTATGTTAACATTTTAGCTTTTACTCTCAATTTGTGACACCATTCTCTCAAAATTTTTGACTTTTTATCTCATAATTTTTTAGGTTAGGGGATAATGCATGTAGCCCAGTTCAGGGACACATTTGGGGAATTTTATAAACCCCCCCCCCGGATATATTTTTACGACCAAAAAGGAAGAAGAAGAGAATGTGTTGTCACCTTAATGCTGATTATTTATTGTCAATTTGATTTACTTGTCTTATTTTCCCCATTATTAAAATCCAAAAGGCCAAGCAGATGATTTTCAATAATCGACTGTTACACAACAGAATGAAAAACACTGATTAAGATTTAATGTGAGAAAACTTTAACCATTTTAACAGTTAACATGTGTTTACTCCAACAGGCTGGAAACTTATCAGTGTATTGTTTTTGTGAAGACTTTTCTCGAACGTGCCCTGAGGATGTTTGAGTGTATTTGAAGAATTTTTGACATGTCATTTTTCTTACCCCACACTTCTAAGAAACAGAAACATTCAGTTTTAACTACCTATCAAAGAGTTTTATGCAAGGAAACAATAAATTTGTTCCCTGAAGTGAAATCATTTGCGTTTTCCGATCCTGCATCAGACATTATTGTTAACATAGACGGGGAATAACAAGCGAGAAAGGGAACATGTTGTGTTCGAGCATTCAGAGGGCCCAGAGGAAGGCCACAGCACAATGCGAAGCAAAGGAGGCCACTATAAATCACCGCCCTAACTGATTCCCCACCTGTGTCCGCCGTCTTCCCAGAAACACACAGTCACACAAACATCAGCCCTGCTCTGGAAAACCGTCGTAACCACTGTACTCGAGACACACTGACACAATCAAAATGTTGGATCTTGAAAGCAGGCAATGTGTAGAACAAAGTATCCCTTTAAGGCACAAATTGTTGTTTTGGCATAGGATTTAGGTATGACGTTCAACAGTGGCGCACACACACACACACACACAGCTGTACAAATTCATGCTTTGCACACACACGATTAAACAACACAGCCATTAATTTGATTAGAATGCTTTCAACAATTTCCAGTTTTTGGTCTTAAAAGAGAATCGTGGTTTCAGCCAAAACCGAAAGCCTGAAGTGAATTAACTTAATCTATAAACGTTCATGATATTAACAGAGACAGAACCGCTCAGATTTACAGTTTTCCCCGTAAAAGGTCGCCAGTGTTCTTCGAGGTGATGCATCGACCGTGCGCATGTTTGTACGCACAGGTCCGCCACATATGCAAACACGTCCGAATGTGTACGAGCATGCAAACACATACGAATGTGTATGAGCATGTGTGCTAAAGGGGGAGGGTTGTTTACTTGGGCAGCCTCTCACAGAGCGTCTCCTGGCCGGCTACCACTTCCTGCCCCTGCGCCTGGAGCAGCAGCTCGTCTAGTCAGCCACCTCGGGCTGACAGGGAGACCACATGCTAAAAGACTTATTGGCCTACTTTAGAAGACCTATGGGAGGGAAGGGGACTGTATGCCTCCTCTGGGTGGGGCTGGAACTGTTTTGAAGGGGGTCTAAGGGTGTCTGATTTTTTTTAATAAAGCATTCTCCCTCCCCTTCCCCTCGCTTCTTGCTTTTCCTCTGAGTGCTTACAGCTGCAGGGATGGAGGAGAAGGAGGAGGAGGAGGGGGGAGAAATAGCGGAACAGAGCAAACAGGCTCGGCATAGAGAGGGCCCTTCATGAAGTCACATCTGGAGCTTTCCCAGAGAACTCAATGGAGCGGAGAGGCTAATGAAAGTCTTAAGTTATGTAATTGAGCTCTTCCATGCGCACCAGACGGTGATGTTGGCTTGATTCGCAGCACAGGATGTTAGCGAAATCCTATGGATATTTATGCCCCCTAACAAAAGATATGACAAGCTGAGACTGGCTCATGTTGCTACTGTCATGTCTCCCTGAGTCTGGATACGTTAAGAGCTCAAGGCCCGTACATGGAGTCTTGGCCTGAGCAGCGTAACAACCAGAGTTTGGCATTTACTGCTACTAACAGGCCCACTTAGGTTGATTGGCCTGTGTTGTTTTGCCATATTTACTCTTCCACAGTCCGGCAGCAGTGGAAAAATACAAGAGAACTATGAACGGGTGAGTAAATGTGGTGTGCAATGTGCCCTTTTTTTTAAAACCTCGTTCAAAGTGTCAACGATTGTAATGTAACTCTGAGTCTTGCAGTTTATGACAAACATATGTCTGCTGCTGTATTGTTATGCTTAGCAGTGACTTGAGCTGTAAAAGAAGCTGCCTGGCTGGTTATGAGTGGGAGTGGGGGGAAAGAAAAACCTGAACTGTCGGATAACACGTTGAGAGGAGGAGTGATGAATGGTGGAAAACACAGTGGATGCGAACAAGCCTGAAGTCATGTGTATGTATGTGTGTATATGTGTGTATGTATGCGTATATATGTGTGTCCGTATGTATGTAACAACTGAGGGATGGGTGTGGCTTCGTAACCACAATCAGATTGAATAAGGTTTACAGTATCAGCTGCAGCTTTGATTCTTCTTCCCGCAGCCGAGGGGAGAAGAAAGAAGAGCAGATGAAGCAGAGGAGACGCTCCTGAAATGAACACCTTGGTAAAACCTGCCGCGGTATAAAGTGTCAGCTTTGGGCCTCTTGGTGGCTTTCTGCCAAGCCAAGAACCACTATCACCTCCGCCACCATCACCACCACACTACTGCTCCTTCCATTAATAAAGGAGAAGAATAACAGTGACGGAGGGGAAGATCTGCCAGAGCAGCGATACATTACCTGCCAATTAGATGAAGGGCGGAGGCAATGAGGGGAAATGCGGACCATATGGGCGGCTATGTGAGAGGCCACCTGACCCATGGGGCCCACAACTCTCACATCAACACTCCACGCCAGACTGGACCTGTTTGAAGTCTTACATAATGCTCTGAATACCACCCTCTTCTCTCTCTCCACAGTCTTTCCAAACCTCC
>RPOG01007492.1:0-17996 GCA_008086565.1 Thalassoma bifasciatum | reverse complement strand
CTTATCCGAGTTCTGTCTTTGTGTTGCTCAAATATCTCCTCTCCTCATTCCTTTATCCACTCTCTCCCTCGCCATCATTTGTGGGAGCTGGTGTAGTTTTAAGGCCGTGGTTAGTTGGGGTGGGGGTAGGCAGGGGGCCATCCTTTGTGTTTTTGTTGCTTTGGATATTCGAGTGTAATTGCTGCACTTGGTGCTAATTAACAGTCCAACGGAGATAAGCTGGCAAGAGGCTCAGCGCAGTATCTGTGCGGATTCACTGATAAAGGGACATTTTCAAGAGGAAGCCGAACCCCACATGACAACCTATCAGACGTGGACTAACTGAGAAGGAACACTGCTATCATTATAATTAGGTGGGATACACAGGTTTTAAGGGAGCAACCATGGAAAGTTTTTCTTTTTACTCTTATTTTGTTTGGAAGTTATTTTTAAGAAACCGCAGGAAATGGTGGAAACTTCTACTTTTGGTAATCCCAGCGCTTGATTTGGAACAGATTTTGATTCCTCAATGTGACTCATTGGATTAAGGAAGGTCAAAAAGTCAGAGGATTGTTGTGTGATTTGGCGGGAAAACAGCTGTCGTAAGTAAGTGCTAATGTGATTCAAAGTTCTAATTGGAGCCTCCTGTCTTTATTTAAGATGACTTTTGAGGCAGAATGCCTTCGAGAACACACCAAGATATCTATAAACACACACACACACGTTCAAACATAACACAATCCAAAGAAGCATTCTTGAGTGTGTCACAGCCAAGCATGGTTCAGTCGTAAGTTTTAGCTCTCTATCATCCTCGAGAAGTTCAGAGGAGTTAATCCGTCAATGACGACAGACCTTAATATAGAGGCCAAGGAGGAGAGGGAATGTGTGCTGAGGGATTATGGGTAAGCAGATGAGCAAACATTAAACATTATAACTGTAAACACTGACGGATCTTGTGTCCATGGAAAAGGGAAAAAAGGAGGGATCAGAGGAGGAATACAGCTAAAATTGGATTGGGTTCATGGTTGGTTTGGTGAAGTGGTTCCCCCTGCTGTTTGCAAATGCTAAAACGTTGCTTTTCATGTGCACAATTTTTGATAACATAACAGTCTGAAAGGGGACTCATCCCTGAGCTATTTTCAGTCATTACAAAGCAAATTATGGCTGAATGTCAAGGCAATTTCCCCATAATCACTGGTGTTTTGGAGATAGACACTGGCCCCTCACTCCTGTCCTTTCTTTCTGCTGATGGCAGTACTTTTCACTCCGCTGTTGAAACCGAAAGTATAGCTCCATTCTCTCAGCCGGAGCCTATTATTTCGTACCTCAGCCCTGTAGAGATTCAATTCCACAATGAGTCTGTTGAAGTTGGCATCAACAAAGAGAGGCCCATTCCCAGTGGACTGCTGCTCTTGCCTTCCTATATTCTGTCTGCTTCTCTCACAGCTTCCTCTCTACAAAGCCTCATTCTGTCTCTCTGTGGTAGGAACAATCCCACAATGAGCTGCAGATTTCTTTCTGACACTTTTTACATCCATAGGAGGCTCTTTTTACTGGTGTGATCATTATCAGAGAATGGAAGGTCCCACATGCAATTTGCAATGACAACTGAGGCCTAATTTGGCACTTGTTTGCCACATAGCGGATAAATCCACATCTTTTCATGTATGGATTTGTAAGAGAGACAGATTTCAGTGATGCAACTCTCTGGTGTATTTACTAGAGAGTGTGAGCTTCATTAGGGCACAGGTGAGACCATGTGCGATTGAAATGATGGACTGTCAGACAGTGCAGAAAACCAATTACAATGAGCTGCACATTCTCACTCATGCTTCATTAAGTTCAGCAGCCTGGTCAGTGGTATAATGTGTTGAAACATGACGCTGCAGGTGCTTCTCTACTCCTATAGGTTTTAGGGCAAATGTAGTGCCAAAGAGCATCTGTTTTGGGGTTGAGGCTGAAAGCTTTGGACAAAGTTAGCCGTAGGGTTGAATCCTAAAGAGCAGGGTTAGATTATAGGAACCCCATTTCTGTTTCACAGTAAAGTCAGTAAACCTTGACACTACATACAGCAGTGGTAGGTAATGGGTGGCAAAATACTAGGCCTACCAGATGAAATTGTTACAAAAATGTATGAAGGAAAATTTTATTTGCTATCACAAAAATAAAATTCCTGTTACACAGGAACTGTGTTTTTTAATCATTTATTTTTATTTTTTATTTTTATTTTGCATAACTATCAAAAAAAAAAGGAAAGAAAAGAAAAACAGGATACAGCATTTCCCTGGGTTGGATTACTGCCCATTTTGATATCATTCTGTGACCATTGTGTTTTGTGTTCCCAATGTGCAATACATGTTTTTCAACGTGCACTATAGATTTACATCCATAATTCATTTAGTTCACATAAGTGCAATGTCCAAAACCGATCAGTTTTGTCACACCACCATGTAAATAACTTTTTATATTTCTATTTTGTACATATATGTTGTGGTTACTTCTTGTAATTTCATGGCTTCGTTCTTGCTTATTGTACCAATTGCAAACTTTTTAGTATTTCATTCTATTTGCACACTTATTCTGTGTTTTATTCTATTTTTCTATTCCATTTTTTTTATCACATCTTATCTCATTGCTTATTCTATTTTATTTAATATTAAACTTTTATTGCATTCTTAATTGTCCTTCTTATCCCTAATTATTCCTTTCTACTTTACTACTGTGTGATGAGCATCTGGCAACACTAAATTTCCCCAACAGGATAAATTTCAGGATTAATTTTAAACTATTTCTGATTCTGATTAACCAGAATGCTGCATGATCATGATAGTCTAATTTCTGATGACCAGCTGTGAGTCCATTGATCGTGTTTTATTTTGAATTCAGCAGATGTTACATGCTGTTCTAGAACCTCACTTCCTGTCCAGGTCGACCTTAATTGTATAGTTTGACTCATGCTGATAGTGGGCGATGTTGAAAACAGACAATACATGTATTGGAGTGTGAGCTAATCAGCCACCACAGCATTTGTCATGTGGCATTTCCTTTTCACAGGGCCTGTGCCTGTTTCTAGACGGCTGCCTGTAAAATCTATCTCAGTCTTCATAAAAGCATGTCAGTGATGTCAGAACATTTCAAAAAAAGATATGTCGGACATCTCTTTTTAGAACATCACCTGTGACATTCAGCTCTACAGTCCAAAGTCAGAGTCAGGCTGTGTGATTTTTTTTTTTTTCTCATTGGCATTTCAAGCCTCTCACCTTCAAACACGTCATCTTTTTTTTCTTTCCCTCTCATCTGCTTGTCTTCTTTCTTCCTACCAAAAACAGTGGGGGACACTTTAATATCCACACCACAGAAAACACCCAAACAAAATGATCCCGTACATTAGAAAGTGACAGTAGACTGATACCTCAAGCCTCATATTTTGACGCTCAGGGTCACAGACCAAGCTGCTGCCTTTGATGGATTTAGATTGAGAAGGTGTAACCAGTGACATACCTGTTTACTGCCCCTAAGGCAAGGACGGTAATAGTTGTCACAGTAGCTGGTTGACAGATTTAGGGAGCCAAGAGAAGAGCAGCCAAGCAGTTTCTGGTACTGACAGAAAAGAGGTGAGTGGCGTCAAATAAAGGGACTAAAAAGAGCATCACCACACCTGTTAGCAGGTATGTTTGCTGATGTGATGACTGTTTTAAAGAACACTGTAGTCATATTGTATCACACTTAAAATCTAAGGAGAAAACTGCTCTCACCATCTGTCTCCCCCCTACCTGCATCACCCCTGCATCCCCCGCCACCCTTGCCTCTCGTTTCACGTCTGCTTTCCCTGCAGCGTTTGTGTTTACCCGTTCTGCGGCAACAGTTTCCCTTTCCTTCTTCTCCCCTCTTTCCACTTCCATTCTTTCCAAGCCACTGGCTGGGGCCTTTAATCGTCAGTGGCACCTGTCCCCAAGAGCCGTAATGTCCCCCATCCATCAGTGGGGGATGACAGGCTGCATGCCTCACCCCACCCTCTCTGACTGAGACAGGTGGGGAGAGTTCACACTCTACCAGACCACAGCGGTTGGCAGGTGCATGTGTGTGTGTGAGCTTGTGTGTGGTACAGGCCGACACTCATGGTCACTGGATGTGGACTCTTAATCATTGAGGTCTGATGTGTGTGTCTCATCCCTCCCACCTAAACCCCTGCAGCTCTTCCTGCACCTCCCTTGGGGGGTGAGGATTGGGACAGAGGAGAGGGGAGGATAGAGGACACCCAAGACTGTTCCTCCAAGGGGTGATTCATCTCAAACCTCAATCCACTAATGCACTGATCCAGGTTTCTGTGTGAGGTTGGAGTAAAACGTCATATAAACACAGATCTTCAAAATCACCTGTTAGTTTATTAACCCTTTAAGGCATCACATTTGCATTTGAATGTCCTTTAATCCTAAATGGTTCACACAATCAATAAATTCTCATGGTTTCTGAAAGTTAAGACATTACTCTTTCAGCCAATATGTGGTTATTATGGTAATTTCACTCAAGCATTTAAGGAAACCCGCAAATAAACACACAGACCATGGAGCGGATGAATGGCAGGGAAGCACGGAGAAAACAGAGCAGTGTTTTTTTAAGAATGGCAAAAAGGAGATCATCCCGGCTATAAAACCTCATCTAAAGCTTCTGCATGATCCTGAGGAGAAAAGAGCATCTGGAGGAGCAACTTCATGTGAGAAAAGGTAACGTTAGATGAGATGAATGTCAGGATGAATGAAGCGCTCTCTGTATAGTTTTTACTTCACATACGTACTTTCAAGCATAATTGTATGCCTGTATTGTGTGGTGACCCTTTTAGAAAGATGTAACAAGTCTTATTTGTACTATATGAACATATTTCAATGTTGACGATACGTAGTAACCTTATTAGAAGCGAGCAGCGTCCTGTGTTTGTACTGTATGCGAGTATGTGTGTTCTACACAGTGTGCGTCAAATAGCGCATGATGTTTTTCTGCATTTTCAGAAATGTGTTTCCAGTCTTTGTGCTGTGTGAGTCTGGTTTGAGGTTTGTATTGTTGCTTATCTTTATAAATACTGTACCATGCCTTGTTTGTACTGTACAAAAGGCGTGAGTAGCTGAATAACTTTTTTCTTCTTCTCCAAGATACAGTTTTTGTGTCATGAAGAAGAGGATCTGGTGATGCTGTCAAATACCTCTTTTTTTTTTTACAAAATAAGAGGAAAAATCTCATAAACGCTATAGTACATGTTTGTTAATTTTTTAAATGTTCAACTTCTCCTGTTACAATTTTTTATCTGTTTGAAGTGTTTTTCTCTTTCCTAAGCCTCATCTCTTTTTTTCTGAAATACTGATACTACTGATACCAGATCTTTATGCTCCAGAATCGATTCTCAAATCAAAATATTGATACTTTTGATACTTCTTTTATTCGAAGGAATGTTTAAAATTGACTGGAAAACATTGGAAAGAAACTAAACTGGTGAGTTCTCATTTGACACATGGTTGGTGGGAACTATTTTTTCTTCTGCCTGGGTAAGTTAATGTGTTATCACAGCAGCACACTGCTCAGTCTGTCACTTAGTCTGAAAACACAATGACAGAATGTAAACAGTCATGTATGCAGATATTTCAGCTCCTACATTTATTCAGCAGGAGTTTCTATGTGAGTTATGTAAACAAGGTGTTGTTTGACCATTAAGAGAAATTGCAACAAAAAAGTCCATGGTAAAGTCAGTAAATTTATGGAAAAAAAATGGAAAAAAATAACATTTTACACAACATCACTGTTGGCAAACACAAGAATGCAACTTCTACAAACAGACAGAAATTGCAACCAACCTTGAAATTTACAATCCGACAGCAAGCTACCGAACAAGCTCATGCTTATTCTGAATGCAGCTTTGAATCAAGTCTTAATCTTACAGTAACTGATTCTTCAGGATCCCTCATCTCTCTAAAAATGAAGTGAAATCTGGGACAAGAAACTGTGTGACTTGCTGACACACTGTCACTGTCTCCAAGCACATGGAAGGTACAACCTGTTTCTAAAATGCTTGTTTTTTCAATGGACATTAAATCTATTATTTCCCAAAAAGTCCCAAAAATGTGTATCCCAAAAAGTCAGGCTTTTCCCAACTCAAACAGTGCCACTAGTTCTATTTTACCACAATTTCAGCAAATAAAAACTATGTGGTTGCATGTACCATACACGTACAGATCCCCCCTGAAATAACCTCATACATCCATTGAAAGCTATTACTCTGTTCTACTCAATGAGGTAAAGATGAGGATAGACACTTAGACTGGTTCATACTTACGGGCTAAGAATCAAAGAGCAAAAGAACATTTATGACTCAGCGAGTTCAGTCTATACTTTGTGTGGAGGAGAAACTTCAGAATTTATAGAGGAGAAGTTTTAAATAGAGAATAAATAAAAGAATCTTAAATAAATAGAGCTGAACCTGCTCTTTTTGTGTAGTGAAGACCTGCCTGTTAAAGCAGAGCCTTTTCAACTGTGCCTGACTGCATAATCATTTGTTACAAAGTTGACATGAGTGTCCCTGACTGGGCCTTTGTTTATAATAACATGCTCCTGTGAGTACTGTGATATGGGTCAAGCAGCATACACTCTTTCAGCGTCATTTAAGTTTACACTTGATATCTAAACCACTTTATCTGAAGGTGAAAGTGAGGGGGAGTGAACCTTGAGTCATGATTATTCCTCTCAAATGTACAGAAAAAACTTTGTGTGGACAACAGTAACATAAAGTCAGTTATCAAACCACAACTGATGGAAGTGGACTATTTTATGTGTCTGAAAAGGTAAATGATGGTTGTTAAAAGATGTCTGGTAACATGTTTCCTGATCTTAGAGACTAAAATGTGAGACATGTTTTAAAACACACCTGAGACTACAGAGATGTTCATATTTTATTGTCTTATACCTATGTCTACCTACGTCTCACACATTTTCTCTCTATTTTTGGAGTTTTAGTTCATTTTCTATAAATGAATCTCTTTGTTCTTTCTACTATCTTTTAACTGACTATAAAGAATTTATGTATTGTATTTCTTTGATGTATATATTTACTACCATTCTCTTTTTCAAATGATATCATCAGCCTAGATTATTCCATTTGATGTTTTTTATTCATGAATATTAACTTCCGTATACATATACATACACGTATTGCTTCTACACCCCTGTCTTTTGAAGTTACCTGACATCTGAGGTCGTCCTGGTCTCAAGACATGTTGGTTTGTTCTTGTGTTACTTTGGTTTCTAAGTCATGTATTGTTTGGCCAATATTAGGCATATGGGTATTGATAAGATTTTACTAATGTCATTATTGACACAGTTCTTTTTTGATTCCCTTGTCAATTCCCCCATTGAATTTTATGTGTATAAAAAGTAGCTTTCCAGGTTTTCTGCGTCAATAACATTTCACTGAGTTTTTAGTAAATAAATATGAAAATGGCCAATGAATCTGAATGTCTCTAGACATAAATAGATAAAAAATATGTAAAAATTGCGCATCAGGTGACATCGTTGTATTGTTTTCTTGTATGTTATTGTCTGAAGTAGGCCACCTACTACCTGCCTTTGAGTTTTCTGGAACCTTGAGCTTGCTGTAGTTGTGCTGAAGTCAGCCATGAGACTGCACTTTCTGTTTTGTAAAACATTTGCATTTAGTATTAGAATAAGTATTTTAACATTTTTGAGTTTTCAATATTGGTCAGAAAAAGTTCATGTGATGTGTTTTTGTGATGAAAGTTGAAATTCTGTTTGAAAAAATGTTTTCTATATCATCTTTGGTACTTTAGGAGATGCGGAACATGTTGAATCTCTGTGAGTGTTGAGTATGAATTCCTTGTAAGAGAGTAATGAACATTTATTTCTGTGTTCAGTTTTACAGCTTCTTGACTAAAACTTCAAGCGTAAAATCCTGAATCAGAGTTTTCTTGGGAAACCCTTGTTTATCTGCTATCAATAAAGGAATAGTTATGCAAAAAAGACAAATGAAGTTGATGAATTAAACCATTTCTTACTGATTCTTAACAAGAAGCAGTTCTTGATACTCATCCCTGCTCAATATGTCATCTGAGTTTTCATGTTGTGGTTACTTTCTTTCCAATCCTGTAATCTCTATGCCACTTACTGACCAGTTTGCTCATCTAAACTTTTACCAGTTCAACGTCATTCTTGAAAGACTGGCAGAACTTTATACAACCAACATAAAGAATGCCAAGGAGAGAGATGAAAATGAAGAATAAACTTCATGGTGTTCAAGCTGCTGCTCTGAGTGGATCTTTGTTGTTCACAGTTGTCTATGCACCGATGCTACATGGCAACAGCAGGTCTCCTTTTATTAAAAGTTTAGCCTCCGCATCTAAAGCAGCCCGAGACACCACTGACAGTAAGAGTTATGTCACACTGTAATTATCACATTTAACAAAGGAGAATTTCAAGTGACAGATGTACCCATTCAGTGAGGCTCCGAATAACAAAGGAAATGAAAAGACAGAAGCATCAAAGCTGATCAGCTGTTAAGACCCATTTAATTTCATCACAATTAGAGGTGTTTGGGAAGTATTTTCTCAGTAATATCTTCACTTTCATCTGGTCTCACAGAGAAGTCACATAAATAGATGATAAAAAGCTCATTAACTGCTGTCTGTGGTGAAATGAGCTCCAACACCCTCACCATTTGCCGCACTGCATGTCACTCAGCCATAATCGGAAAAATCAGCACTAAGAAAAAAAAAAAAGAAAGATCTGACAACATGCCAGTGTGAGATGTTTCTCTATCTCGCTTTCAGACACCCTCGCCTTCTCCTCTATCTCTATATTTAGACTCAGGAGACGAGCAGGGGAAGGTTTGCAAGAGAAAATGCGAGAAACACACTTGAAAAAACATAGACCTCTCAGCTGAGATGCATACACCCGACCAGAGAAACATTTTATGCCCTTTTTCCACAGTTTTCCTTCTTCCTACCACAGGGGTACGTTATCAGCAAAGGCCTTTGTTTGCAAATTGCAAACCGTTTTACCATGTACATATTCTGCAGGAGTGAAAATCCAACCAGTGTGATGATAGAACAGAGATTGTCTGAGGAAAATGTGTAGTATGAATAGAAAATGAGAGCTGAAGAGACCTGTGTGATTTTTCAAGGCAAAATGTCACTGCCTTGAACATCAAACAGAAATCATTCCCCTATAGTCATACTGGAGTTTCACTTGATTTTTACACTTGTTCATCACAAGTACACAGACACACATGTGAATGCAGAGCAGAGCCTTCTTCTTCTTTTATTTATGTACATGTTCTGGCTCAAGTCTCCCAAGGTGATTCTACACACTCATACAGTCATAATGGGAAGCTGTGCTGAATGATATACTTTCATGTAAACTTGTACCTATGTGAGAGCCTTGGTACGTGGCCTGATGTTCGAACGAATGTAATGAAACACTAAAACCCAGATACTGCTGTGACTAGCATAGTACTGCTCACAAGTCTTAAAGTAGAGTTCCCCACAGACAGTCCAATGCAAAAGTAAATAGTGATTCTCATGTGATGGGTCACAAAGGTGAAGCTATGGGTATGTCAGGTGAAGCATAAAACAAGCAAAAGTAAAAATAAAACTAAAAAACATCACTAAGTCGAAGATGTATGACCAGAATTGATGCAACACACAACCAAAGGGAGCAGAAATCTAATCAAAGTCTTGTTCCAAATGTTTCTCAACAAGAGACAATGTGAAGCAGGTGGTTATACAAATTAGAAACATAGTGACATAGAAAAATGTTAGAGTGTTTTGCTCCTGCTCGCTTACCATCATCACAATTACAAGCCAGATACGAGCTACAGTCGTGAAAAATATACAATTCAATATTCACTTGAAAATGTTATTGATCTGGAAGATATTTATCTGCAACTGCTCAAAATAGTTATCAAATTCTCATCAACCTATTCATCAACCTATTCATCAAACCAAAATGTGACAACTTTTGTTATTGCTGCTGTTTTTACCAAGCACATGGTTTGTGCATTTTTTAGAATCATTTATCTTGCCAGGATTGCATGACAGGGTCTAACTTTTAAATTGTCTCCCATATTGTTAATTCTACCCACAAAGAATGCTAATGGGAACTTTATTTGCCACAGTGTCAACAGGCAGAGGTGGCTGAACTCATCTGAGGTAATCTGGTGGAATCAGTCACCGACAGCTAAGAAACAGTAAAACTCTAAACCTGTTGACTCCTGATCTGTCTCTGGTCACGATGTTGATTCATTGTTGTTTTAGTCAAGCTAAATACGATTTGTTTTGACAAGTTTTGTTTTATTTTGAAAGTCACACGCTCTTGTTAGGTAGTTTCCATTCACGAGTTCCTGTCCTACTCTACCTCCCCTACAGTCACTTTATGGATCACAGGACTGCTGTGCATTAACTGCAACCTGCCAGAGCAGGCATGCAGCAACTGAACGAATCGAGCATGAAATGACACATTGACTTGGATGGAAATCTCTCTGATGTGGTGCTTTGATGGGGTGGAGTGAAGCCCGACTGCAGATGCATCTGGTGAGAGAATAAACCACCAATGTTATGGACTTTTGAACAGTTTTAATCAGGTTATTAACTCAACCTGGTGCTGAATTATGTTTTTGATTGAAGAAAAGGCACTTTTTCCTTTTTTTTGTCACACAATCTCTGTAAAAGCTGTTCATCTGTGAAACATATTATCAGAATATTTATCCCAGCTCATTATCACAGAATATTTTCACCTTTGAAAGGAGTGAAAATATTTTGGAGGGTTAAAGAAAGTTTTGCCAGATGAAAATATTGGAAACAAAAGGTTCCTTTGCTAAAATTTCCCTGTCTTGCTATTTGACTTTTTAATTTCTCATTTCTTTATTGTTGTTGTTGTGATGTCCTGTTCAAGGCTCTTTGACCTACCTTGTTACAAATAAGAGCAACATACATAAACTTGTTTTGCTTTACTTTTAATTTCTCGCCCTAACCGCTTCAGAAAGCTGGTCCCTTTACATTGTAAGCACTAGATGTTTGAAGTCCTGATCGTATAAAGCCATGTTAGAACAAGAGCTCACTTCAACATCTTTATACATTATGTAAACTCACTCCATTAAAGCTCCTGCTTTCAAAGCCTACTTCACTTTAAGTCGGATGAAGAAGTCTTTATGTTCTTCAAAAGTTAAAGCACTTCAGTTTATAGTATGTGATATTATATTCACACTCACAGGAATTTAAATAATGAAAGTGTTCAAGGTGGCCTTAGCCCTTAGTTCTCCATGCTTTTAAGTCCTGCTATTTTCAGTGGAGAAAAATCCTTTTATTAACTTAAATATCTGTCTCACATATCACAACCTGACCACAAATAACACCTCCAGACTGAAGACATAGAGTAAGGACTCAAAACCTGACTGCTCTGTTCAGTACACAAATGTTCAGTCTGCAGCAGGCGAGGGGATAAAATCATAAAACAGTGGTACCAGACAAGCTGACTACAGACAGCAGAGGGTGAAGAGAAACAGGTGAAAATAATGAGACAGGTGAGACTGATCGGGGGTGGAGGAGGCGAAGATATCAGAGATGAGAGGTGAGCATACCAAAATAAAACAGCAACGGCTGAAAACTGAAAGCAAGAAACGCATTTTTCAACCACAAGACCAGCGAGGATACATAAACATACACAGGAGTCAAATAATGTTTCACTTTTTGAGTGATTAGTTTGTTGAGATCTAACCCAACTTGTACAGAGCATATGGCAAATTGAATGTCCAGAAATAGCCACTTCCTACATTCACTTGTTCTTCTTGTAAGTTATCAGTTCGCCATATCTTCCCCTCTCCTGTTAAGTTGAAACCAAGCAGCAAACTCCTGGACTTAAGACGAAGGGCCTGATCTACTGAAGGTTTGGGCATAAAAAAAACAGTGTGTGCATAAAGCAGATGTGCTCACTGGATGCACTGAGGATTGTGTCTATCAAATGAGCAAAGTGGCAATCCATTTTGCGAGTATGCTTTCATGAATATGCCGCATACATACAGATTACACAAACACAGAAAATAGTGGAGATGCAAATGTAATCATTTAGCACCCTTAATGTGATTCATCACACCTGAATTTGGAGGCAGTCACAAAAAGGAGCCACGCCATATCTCCTATGGTAAAACTCTTTTCAACACTGCATTTTCTCGCGTCTGGATCATTCCAGCACATCAGCGCAGTTAGTGTCGGCATCTCCCAGAGTACTTTTTCTGCTGTGCTGTTCAAAGTATGTAATGCTTTGTCACATAGCCACTCTGCTCTCCTGAACTCTCCATGGTGAAAGACAGTAGCACCAACAAAATCCTAATTTAGGGTGGTCCACAACACTTTTCTACTTTTTGTTATCAACTACACATGCTACCACAGTAGAGCACCTGCAACACACAAGAATAGCAAGGGCAACATTTTAGTTTGCACATGCAATTTAACCCTCATTATTTGAGATCTTCCCCTAAATATCATGATAATGGGCAAAAAACTTCTAGCTCTTGGAATTTCCAGTTGAGGAAGGCACTAAAAGTCTAAGAAACACCATTAGTGACCAAAACGAACACCCACTTTTGAAATCAACTCAGAGTGTGGTTTGAACTAGTTTTGGTCACTGTCACTTGGTCACTGTTTTGTTAACATCTTGGCTAGACCTCAGCTCTATCTTGTAACAGGTCTAAATTGGCTAGAGCTGAGTGGAAGTTATATTGAATGAAATGACTGGCATGTTTGGGATTAGCAAACAGATGTTTTCAGTATGAATAGCAACTAAAGTCCCCATCACACTGGTTTTAACTCTTAGTCTTTGCTCCATGTCTTCATGTGCAAATTCATATGAGGAGATATAAAACAGGGCTGGCATTTTCTCAATTAGCAACTTTAGAACTAATCACTAAATTTTCTGTAAATTTTAATACATGGGAATTATGAATCACTATTTAAGTCCATGTTAGTAAAGCAAAGCAGCTCAGCAATGTCTTGACTCAATCATATAATTGCAATGATGTCTTCTGTAATGTTTACTTGCCTGCAGTCAGTTTTAACCCCATGTACCAAAAGCTGTTAACTACTATGATGCAGTTTCATTCACAGGCTGATTTTGATACACACACACCCTAAAGCGACGTTTTAATTGATTGACACATAGAGCATGTAACTTATAATTTGCCAACTCAGCCATCTGGAGTTTGAGTCCAATAGGTCATTTAAAAGTGCATTGTTGCTATTTAACATGTGACAGCAGCAGGAAGCTGTGCTGAGGAGGACACAAAAAGCCTCTAATAAACAACAGTGGACCTTAATCAATTAACACATTAATGCTAACAGTCTGAGGGAAAACATGTTTTTAACACCTGTTACACAAATTGAAAAAGCTAAGCACGCTTTGATTTCTAAGTACTTTTCCAGATTGTTTGACCTCACATGAATGCCCTCAGAACAATCCCAACATTTCCATGTAATAATGGCTGCACTTCACACAGCTGATCAACTTGCCTGGACAAATCATCCACCATCGTTATTCTTTTCCCTTGTTGAAGCTAAAAAGTCTCTGGGCTTTCTCATTCTTCTGCCGTCTCTGAATGCAACTTGTTCACAAAATTGCTCCACACTTATCTCAAAACACGGGCTTGATAAACAAGCCTCAGTTTCTTAAACAACAAAAGCACTCATCAGACAGACGAGCTTTCAGAGAACTGAAAAGGAGGACTGCATCAGAGCTGTTGTTTGTGAACAGCAACACGTATTTGAATAACACACTTTTACAATCAATCAAGGCCACATTGTGCTGGAGAAGAAACTCAGGATTGAAAGGAGAATCAGAGAACAGGAAATTGATTATTGATCGGCATGTGTACGGAAAATATCGATCAATCGTGCCGTCTAAACTTGAAGTGCCAAAACAACTTTGAAAACCACCACTTCAATATCTGCTCTACTCAAAATGTCTTCGAGGTCACAAAGTCTTGCTGTCATTTTCTGGTTTCAAAGTGGTCATCTCTGCCCTGAAACATGGATCATGTGTGCAATCTTAGAGGATTTCCCACAAATCACATGTTTGGAGGTGAAACAGGATCTCCTGAATGGCTCCGTGTGGTGGTGTCAGTGTGTCTGGCTGTGTGTGAGTGTGAGTGTGCGTGTGTGTGTGTGTGTGTGTGGTTATGTGTGTTTATTGCCTCCTTCACCCTGAGCGCCAGCTAATGTGATGTCAGTGGGGTTTTTAAAGGCAGGATCACTTTCCCATGTCCTTCACCAACCACTCAGACTTGCAACCTTCACCACCATAGGTGCCTCTGGTCCCCACAATCCTTTCAGATTCATTCACCCCTGGATAGTGTGACACCACAGTGAGTGTGTACATATGCTTGTGTGTGTGTGTGTGTGTGTGTGTGTGTGTGTGTTCATGCTGTAACACTTTTACACCATAATGCGCCCTTTCAAGGATTATTAAAGAGAGGAATCTTGTGACTTTTTGATCCTCTTAATTTTCTGTGAGAGTGTAATTTACTCCTATTGTTTAGCCTGAAGCTCCAGATTATTGCCGTAATAAGGGTCAAGACCTGGGTTTTTGAACCCGCTTCTGACTTATTAAGTCACTAAACTCTCAAAGATTTAATGTCATGACACCACAAAGCTTCATGTAGAAGAGGACAGATGCACTTAAAGGTATGTGAAAGACAGCTTCTCCACCTGCTCCACCAATTTAGCTCATGGCTCTATACAGATATCTGCGTCTATTGATCCACTTTGACCATTTGGCATCGTGTTGACCTGAGACAATAAACCATTCATTTTCTTATAACTCTGTCCCTTCAAATTTTCAAACATTATGTTTTATAAATATAGTAAAACAAGACAGTTCTCTACCAAAATAGAATGAAAAAAATTACATATTTCTCAACAGGAAACTTGCATAAAAGACACAGGACTCAGTGCCATGATCTAGAAAGTGAATCCTTTTTTAAACATAATTAAACAGAAAAATCTTCATAAAGACCTGTTTCTTTAATTGTACGGATTGTAAAACAACATCTGCCCTCTACATTTTCTTTCAGTTATAAATAGATAATGTGAGATATTTTCTTTCCTCCTCTCAGGTTCATGTCTGTGACTCCTGCTGCCCTCTGTCTTCATGAGGGATCACTTCTTGTCATCATTGTGCACAACATATAATTAGCAGTACACAACAATACAGGGACTCTCAGAGTGGGTTGTTGGCAGCTGTGCATGTCTCTATTGTTTCACATGCTTTAATTAAAACACTGACACTGCCTAATTAATGTTTTATCTTCTGCTTTCATAAATTAAGACTTCAGGCTCAGTTGTGAGAGTTTTTTTGTTCACTTTTGGCCGACACTTTCATGAATTAATAGCTTTTTTCATCATAGCTATTGGAAAACTGGGGTAAAAGTAGAAACATGGCATCATGAAACCCACTGACTTGAAGACAACAGAGTCGCTTTTCTAAAAACACGTTTCTGTAACATGTAACATTTACCAACATTTAATGCAAAGTTGCAATTTTTGGGGGATGTATTTGTTTTAACAACTTGACATTTACAGAGACAGTAGCAGGTTATGTTGTCTTTGTAAATGTCAAGTTGTCAGAACAAAGACAAACCCAAACAATGCACATTTTGCATTAAAGGTGACATAGTTAACCGAATGATACTTAATGATGACATGCATAAAGATGCATCACGCCTAGGGATGAGTATTGATGAGACTTAAACGACATCAGTGCCCTTATCAATTCTGCTTATTGGTTTGATTCTTTATCGATTTCCCTATCAATTCCTAAAGTAGGCTTTTACAGGTTTTCTTTGTCAGCAACTAAATAGTTTATAAATACATGAACATGAAATAGGTCACTGGATCTGGATATCTTATAAATTAAAAAATAGAAGGTAAAATATCACACGCTGCATGACATGATGTGTTTTTTCATTTTATGTTACTGACTGAAGTAGGCCACCTAGTGTCTTGTGGTAGTAGCAATGCATTACGGCGTGTGGAACCTTAAGCTTGCCATAGTTATGCTAAAGTCAGCCATGAGCCTGAAAATAACTTTTCATTCTTCCTCCAGTTGTAAAACATCTGCCTGTTAGTATGTGGATATCTAGAGTTCTCAATGTTGGTCTAAAAGAGTCATTGTGACATGTTTCTGTGATGAAAGTTGAAATTCTGTTTTGAAACAGAAGCTACATTGATATATGCTAACCACTAGCACATCAATGGAATTCCCCATATCTGCTAGCATCAAGCTAGCATCAAGCTAGCATCAAGCTAGCAATGTTTACCATGTCATTTTTGGTACTATAATAGTCATATAACATGTTGAATGTATTGAATATGAATCTCTTGTGAGACAGTAATGAACATTTCTTAGTGTTCAGATTTACAGCATCTCCATTAAAACTTCAAAAATAAAATACTGAATCAGAGTTTTCTTGGGAAACTGTTATCTAGTTGCTAAGCTAAGCTAGCTGGGACAGAACAGAGGACATAAGGTCTGGCCACTGTGGTGTAACGTAAAGAATTGATAAGAGGAATCGTTAAGCAAAGAGGCTAATGATGTCACTGGATTGAACCGTTTCTTATTGATTCCTGACAGGAACTGGTTCTCCACACTCGTCCCTAATGAAGCCTCCTTCAACTCAATGACAGATGTCATTTCATGTTTATGACAGTGTCAGTCTTATGCATACTGTTAGAGTGATGCTGTACTGCCGTGCTTGTAATCTATGTTATCATTCTGACGTCAAGGACAGACTGCTCATGCAGAAAGTAGGTATCAGCTGTTTACAGAATGTGGTTACATGATGTCCATTCAAATATGTTCTGCCTGTGAACTTCTGGTTTGTACATGACTAATGACTATACGATCACGCCCATATGATGATTTCTCTGTGAATAAAGAGCTGAACAACGGGGAAGTCGGGGGAGCTGATGGGAGTCAGGGTGCTGGATGCACCTCTGATCAGACTTCCCTTTTGCAAATGCATTAACTAAGAATCTGTGCCTTGGAGCTTCTTTCGACACCCACAGCAGCTGATAGCAAGTTAGGTGCTTAGACCTAACACATACCCTTTCCAATAAAGTGTTTCCCATGTTTCAATGCTACCGTGGCTCAATTGAGGAATGATGATAATTCCACTGGTAATTTACAAGCCAAGGTGACATTTCTTTTTTAAAAATCAAGCAGTGCTCATTAGAGAGAGAGAGGGAGCGAGAGAGAGATATACGAATCATGAACTTCATGAACTGACCCGATACCTCTCATTGCATGCTGCAGTGCAGTGACTTGTGTGCCACATGCAGAGCAAGTGTGTATTCGCATGTGCAGTGTGTGTATCTGTGTGCTCTCACGCCTGTGCGGCTGCCTCCTGCTGACTGTGGCCTCGGGGACGGAGCATGGGAGCGTGGCCGCCTGGTGTTCACCGTGCCGTCACACTCCGCTAAAGGGAGCAAGCTCTCAAGGTCAACCTCCATCAAAGAGCACAACCAATCAGCTCCGACACAACCCTGCCACCGCCACATGGCTGGGCCCTGGTACCATAGCAAAATCCATCTCCTCTGACCCCCCCACCACACCCTCCCTAACCTGGCCCCCCTCTCTTTTATTTTTACGCCCACAAAAGAGCTTCTTCTGCCAGAAGCCTGCTGCCCTCAGCTCTGGTGGAGGCATGTCTCAGTCTGTCTCTCACCCCAACATACGTACGGGCTTACTCACTGCTTTACTCATACACACACGCACGCACACCCACATAAACAGATAGAGATGCAGTCCAACATGTTCTTTTCTCTTGGCATCCCTCTCCCTCCCCTTTTTCTGGCTCTTTCAGTCTCTCTGTGTGACCTCCCACACCCCCTCTGATGCCAGCCTGAGCTGCCCACCATGTTGTCCTGGAGCTTATTGTTTCTGACAGCTCAGTATAAACACAGAGCTTTTGCTTA
>RPOG01007491.1:0-17999 GCA_008086565.1 Thalassoma bifasciatum | reverse complement strand
GTGAAGCTCTCCCTCCTGGTTCAAGAGGAGAAACCGGAGAGCGTGGTTGCGTTTTTGTGGAAATACATTTTTGCATTTTTTCTTTTTTCCCTGCTGGGTGTTGGTAGCGCGCAGTTGGTGCGCGCTTTGTAAATTCCGGTGAATGGTGGATTTGGCAAACATGGAGACCGTGGAGAAGGAATGCGGGGCCCTCGGGGGTCTATTCCAGGCGATTGTCAACGACATGAAGGTAAATAAAAGCTTGATTTTTTACGAGTGAGTGCGCTGATCGTTATTCCACACATGTGCTCCTCTTCAGAATGGAGCTGGGTTGAGATATTTTCACGTCTGTCTGCATCATCTCGTGAAGCTGAAGGGGTTTTTGGTTTGATTCAACGTGAAAAGCAGTGGTGACTAGGTTACAATGACACTGATGCGGAGGGTTGCCGGTGTGAAACCCCCCCCCTTCCTTCTCTCCATCTCCATCCTCCTCCATCCCTTGAATGCTGCTGCGCATGTAAACGTCTTTGCGCCCGTTTTTGTGGATGCTGGAGATGATGCTCACCTTTCTCTGCACAAGTGGGGGGAGCAAAAACAACATCTGACCGCTGTGTTACGCACTTTGGTTCGATGGCCTACACACTGGAGCTGCTTGGTACCCAAATTAGCAGCATTCTCTATGGGTTTATGAGACAGGCCTGTGAAATCCAATGAGATGTCCTCTGTTTGGACCCATGCGCCACAGCTTTGACACATTCCCTTACATGTGAACCTCTATGGATAAAGGTTTGAGCAGCTTCCCCCACCATCATGATGCTGATGTTTTGTCCCCACAGCTGTGTGAAAGGACACGCAGACAGGAGCCTCGTCCCCTTTTCATGGTTACTGTGCGTCTCCATAAGAGTGCAGCGTCATTGATTTTCTGTCAGGCTCATCAGGCAGCAAAACATGAAGGCGTGAGAAGCCGAGCAGCCGTCAGACGCCCAGTCTCCCTCCCTGCCTGCCTGTCTGTCTGCCCCCTCACTCTGCCTGTCTGCCTGTTTGTGCGTCTGTCCGTCTGTCTGTCAGTGTTTCTGCAGCTCCATTGCTCAAAAATGGCTTCTGTCAGGCTTTAGTGGACCAGTATACCCACCCATGTCAAATGCTCATTCTGCTGCTGCTGCTGCTGTGAGATGCTCTGGATGTAAGCATCCATTAAACGCTCTCTGTCAATATGTCTGCCTGTCAGACGCCCATGTAGCTCTGCAGCCTCTCAGTCTCCTGGTCAGTCCATTTCTCCCCTCTCCTCTGTCTCCATCCTGCTGTGCAAATCAGGTTTTCTTCATGTTTTTCATCCATTTTCAAATTGCTGTAACAAGGGAAGCACCATGCCTGAAGAAACCTCCTGTTCCGCAAAACAATGAGACCTTTACCTTTTTAATCTGTATGATTTAACATCATCTGTAGGTCACTTCAGTGTAGAGGCTTTTTAAGCTCATTGTTTCTTAACGACAGATTACTGGCTTTTGTTGAGACGTGTGGGAGGAAGTGACAAGTATAATCCCAGACTTGAAGTTAATTCTAATCCAACACATCAGACATTAATCAAAGGATATGTCATGAAGAGATGGGAGCATAATTAAACATTTTATAAAGGTTTGTGTACACAAAGGAAACTACATTTACAATGTCAACTCAAAGATAAAGCTACATTGTTGGTTCTTTTTACTCTGGAAACACTGGATCCTACACTTCCCATAATACACCATGCCAATGTCTTTTATCAAACATCCTCTGCCTGTTAAATGTCCTCATCTTTCAAACTGTACTGCTTGGATTTACACAACAAGCTCTCTGTGAGGCCTGCAAACCAAAGACAAGATAGTTATTATTCAATTAAAGGGGTGAGTTCTGCGTTTTAGAAATGACCCTGCAGCCAAAGAAGACATTAAACCACTTTTTTTTTGGAGACTGTGTCGCAAGAAGAAAGTTGTTCTAAATTTGCATGTAATGGGGCGCGGATGGCCTGGTGGATTAGGTCGCGCACCATGAGGTTCGCCCTCAAGTGGGTGGCTGAGGTTTGGATCCGACGTCTGGCCTGTTTCCCGCATGTCAATCCCGACTCTCTCCCCCTTTCCTGCACTATCAAATTAAAGGCATGAAAGGCCCAAAAAATAACTTTAAAAGATTGTCATGAAAGGTTGAAAAGGTCAGGGTTAAATTGAAAATTCTTTTTTGTAGGATATAGCGTGAGTTCAATTTCTTATCCCAACTCAGCTCATGCAGTGGAGCAGATGCTTTGGGTTTGAAAGTGCACTGGGCTTTGTGTTAACTAGTCCTGCTAAATGGTTTTCAAATGTGCAGTGACATTCGCAGTGATAGAGCTAAGAAGTATTTTAAGTTTCTTTTCCTGACTTAAGAATGAGAGTGATTGTATGAAGATCACACTTCATGTTCTTCCCTCTAAAGTTCATATCTGAACACCTCGTGCTGCATGTTGGAAACAAAGCAAAGGGAACACAGTGGACTCATTGGGTACAGGGTTGTCAAGATTAATCGATTTTACGATTACTGCGATTATAAATAGAGACGGTAGGTTATCCGTAACAATTTTCAGAAGTCACGATTACAGCGGAAATCTCTCGCAATGCGAGAATTATGAGCTGCGCGTACTGAGGCACAGGAGGCTACAGTTTTAGGAAACAAATGTACATGACTGTCTGACTTTCTGTAACGTTGTCCGATCAAAACTACAGCAAAGCAGCATCTAATCGCCCGTTTCAGCCCTTTTGCAGCTTCAACATGACGTTTCAGAGTTCAGGAGAAAGTTAACTGTCAATCATCCGCAACAGCTGATGCTAATGCGAGCTAATGTGCTTAAGCTAATTAGCTTCATTGTGTTAAGGTCTTTTTTTTTAACGAGTGGTTGTTTATTTTAAGGTGTTCAGTTTAACTCTGAGGGTCTTAATTGTTGAGATAATTTCACTGTTTGTCTTCAGACTGATTCACTGGGAGCTGTCAGCTGCTGCTTAAACACACACAGTAATAAGGAAGGGTGCGTTTGATTCACTCACCCAGTCTGCCCTGTTTGTGGAATAGCTACTGTGGATGGGTGTCATTTATCATTAGGAGAGGTCATTAATTTCACAGGTAAATTTTGTGCCATATATGGTGCCGTAATCCAATAAATATGACATAAATCCTAAGATTACCCCCTAATTTTTAGAGCTAATTATTCCAGTTTGAGGAAGAGAAGAATAAAAACAGCTGATGTTTTTTGAATGTGAATATTTTCTGGGAAATTGTGTGAAATTAATCTTATAAGTGGCTTCAGTTCCTAAATTTCATTCCTGTTTTGTATTACAGTGTTTTATTTAATATAGAGGAGTGTTGAAACGTTTTATCTTAAAGATCAGTGAATGTTTATAAGTACAAGCATCATTAAAGATGTTTTAAAGACAAAATCGCAATATTTCCTCTCACAATAAGCCTGATTCAAAAAATTGAAACCGTGACAACCCGACTTGGGTACCAAACTGAATTCCTGAGAAACTCTGAACTGATTAAGCACGTAGCTTTGGATCAACCCATCAGTTACTAACAAATGCAAATTTCTAAATGAATCCCACCTGACTCTGTTTATACATCACAATTAAAACAACAGAGTTGACCTAAAGATTTACATTGGTGATATATATAATCTACAAAACAAAGAACAGTAAAATAATAGAAAAATCTCCAGCTGCTTTAGCTGGAAGAAGCTGGATTTAACCTCAGTGTAAGTTCTGCAGTAAAATGTTCCCTGGACCTGCTGTGTCAGAGCAACATTACTTCACATGTCACGCAGTGTGTCAACAAAGTCGTGACACAAGGATCATAGCGGGCTACAACAATGATCTAAAGGTGAAAGTGATGCTGTGTAGGACTGTGGTGACGCTCCAACATGGCATGAATGTGAGGTAATGCTCTTGTTTATGATGAGAACCGTCCTCTTCATAAAAAAAAGCTCCCAACGCCACTTTTGTAGCATCCTATCACACGCAGGTAGAAACACAGCAGAGCTCACAGTCACATTTAAACTGAGGTGAAAAAAAAAATCATGTCTACAAGTGTTTCAGATCTATTTGTGTTAGATCTATGTTTGAAAAGCTCCTCTTCAGGTCTTGGTGCCTGCAAGAAGATCCTGTTGGTCAGAAACTGTTCACTTTAGAGAGGAAGGAGAAGAAAGTGAATAGATAATTTAATCACTAACATTTAGTCATGCAAAAAGTAATGTTTGTATTGCTTTATATTATTTCTTTTAAGATTTTTTTGGGGAAAAAAATGAGGTTTGTAATTGTCCTCAGTTCATCATGATAAGGAATAATAATGTTTCACAATACCTCAAGAAAAATGCTTGTCACAAATGCTGGCTAAATCTTTTTTTTTGTAATATTTGCTTTGCTTCTTTAACCCCTTAACCCTCTGATGCATGAGTTATGAAAGTCAGTGATTTTTCCTAGGCATTAAAAAAAACTTTTCCTTTTTTTCTTCAAATATTTGTAACAGAACATGCAACATAAAACAGTGTGAACTTAATGTAAATATGATTTATTTTTGTTGTTGTTTGACTTCTTTTCTTTCTTTTTCTTTTTTTGTTATTTCATGAATAATCATTTTTTAATGCTTTGTGAAACATTTTATCTCTCTTTCATCCATTTTAACACTGAATAATTTATCGTTTACAAGCTTTTTCACCCTTAAATGTTTGTCTATAGCATTTTAAAAAATATAAATATGTTTGGAAAAAGAATTGAAAACATTGTGTCAGGCCCTAAGAAGAATAAAAATGTCCTGACACAGGCTAATATGAATTTCCACCACATGAACCATTGAATTTAGGAGTAAATAACTTTTAAAAAAGTGGATTTGGACCCAGATGAAGAAACCATAAAATTGAAATAGTTTCTAACCCTTATCCTAAAAGAGCTGGAGTAAAAAATTGTCCTGCCATGTAGATCGCTTATCAGGTCATCTAGCGAAAAAAAAAGAAAAAAAATGTTTTAAAATGTGCTTACTTGGTTACTATTGCTCACATTAAACTGGACATTTTAACAAAATATGATAATAGACTTTTCATTAATGTGCACAAATGAATAAACTTTTTTTTCTCTTTTCCTTCACATTAGTCTAAATCTTTTACAGCAAATGAAGCAACAAATTCTGCACATTAGATTTAAACAGGAATTCCAGGTTTTGAAAATGTAAAAAATATTATGTATATATATATATTTGTTTGTTTTATTTAATAGAATAAACTGCAAGTCATCGAAATGAAAACCCTCCTTCCTTCCTCGTGCTGCTGTTAAAGAAACCAGAAAGGATTTTCCTCTCAACCGTCTTACTTGTGCTGTCGACACAGAAACCATGGGTCCATACAGCCAGCTGACCGTGAACATGACCTCTGTGTCTATTCATATTACCCCTCAGTGACCTGTGACTGTGGGGATGGGTGTGTGTATGTATATGTGTGTGTGTGTGTGTTTGTGTGATTCACTCGAAAGTAGTGAGACATAGCCTCCAGCGATACACATTGGCAGACAACTACAGAACGCCTACACTAGTACACACATGAATACACACACACATACACATCTTATTGTATGAGTGTAGGAGAGCGTTTTGTACCAGACGTCTATTCAAGCTCACTCACTTATCGAAACAGCAGGAAGAGTCACAATGACCACACATTACTCTGTTTACTTTATGTTCTGCCATCACTGGCATCAGACCTTTTTCTGCAACTCACTGTACACACACACACACATACACACATGCACTGGGCTGAACTCTTTGGAGGATCTTCAGAGGAGAGAAAGAGGAAGGGAGGAGCAGGAAGACGAAGAGGAAGATGATGGGGAAAAGAGGAAGAAAAAGTGCTTTCTGAACAGCATGAATTCAATCTGCTGACACAGGCAGACTGCAGAGTTCACTTTATCTTCCTTCAAACGCGAAACATGCCGGCTGGGTTGCCAGGTTTGCAGTTTTCAAGCAAGAATTGGCAACTTTTTGGGTGCTGGAGGGTGAATCGTAGGTCCTTTGGTTGGAACTGATGTAAAGCAGAAATAAACTACTCTATTAATACACAATTCCAACCAAACTGACATGCGGATGAGATGATGCACAAGGAAAATGTCTCATACACACATACACAGACACACATTCCTCATCTGCATGCTCAGCGGTCACTGCTTCCAGGGAATAATGCTTCTAATATCTGGCATTCTGTCTATTAATGGTATGATTTGTAAGTATTGGAGCACATTTGGCATTAAAGATAATAACAGTGTACTTTGAAGGCACACTAAATATGGTTTGGCTGTAGTTATTGTGGCATTAAACTGGTTTTATCAGCTCGTGGGCGAGTGTGTTTTTACAACCAGAGCTGGCAAACCTGCACACAGGACATCTAAGTCCATTCAGAACATTGTTCTCAAGTGCTGATAACATCATTTAATATACTTGTGCAGGCTGTGTCGCATGAGAAAGGAGTTACAGATAAGAAAAGGGGTCAGTTCATGGTACTTTGAGTCAGACTAACATGTCTAATCCATGCTACTGCTGAGAAAAACTACTCATTTCTACTCACCTTTTTCTCCTCGGGTGCCGTAGCTTTACATGGTTTACAGCTCAAAGAAATCTGAAATTTTATATGACACTAGTGTTTTATAAAAGCATATTTCAGCCACTGTCTGAAACATTTTGTTTTAGCTGCTGTTGATGCAAGAAAAGTTTTAGAGTGAAATGCAAAAGTATCATTGCATTTGGGCCTCTTTTTTCATGGAATCAGTATTTTAGCCAACCTCAATTGGAATAGTGGAATTTTTCTGAAGCACCTTTTAACCGTTGCCATGAAAACAGCAAACCAGCGTTATTGGTGGGAGCACTGACGTCACCCTCCACTTTGCGCATGAGCATCGCACTTATAGAGTGGCATGGCCACACACAAACCCTGACAACAAAGACATTAACAATGGTGGACTACTATGTTGTGCTTGTGCTGCTGAATCTACTGACTACCTTTCAACAAAATGTGCATCTTTGCACAATTTCTGCAATCTGCAAAGAAGCATTCAATATCTTCACTCGATAACCAGCTCACCTCTACTTCAGCCTCTTAACTAGGGCTGAACGATTATAGAAAAATATCTAGTTGCGATTTTTCTGGCAGATATAGCGATTTCAATTCAATTCATGATTTTCTTCAAATCAAACTTCAGTGAAGTTTTCACAATGTACAGGAACATAAAAACTTGACAGAAAATTTCATCAAACCATTGAACATCAACAGCTTTTACTAAAATTTAAGGATGAAAACTGAAGGTAAGAATTGTTTCTAACTTTTAGATAAAAGGACAATATTTTCAGATAAAAAGTAGAAATTTTGATATAAAAAGCCAAAATCCTAAGTCAAAAGTATGAGGAATAAAGATAACATTACTAAATGAAAGACAAAATTTTGAGAAAAAAAAAAAGATTTTGAGTTAAATAGTCAAATTTCTGACCTTGAAATACAATTCTTTCCATTTCTAAACTGGACTTTTTTAATGGTATTTTTAGTTATAACGACTGAAAACAAAAAGAGCTGTCTTTGACTCTTAACTTTTAAAAATGATGTCATGCAAAATATTCTTAATTGTGTTAAGTGAAAAAAGATAAAATACAAAACAATTCAATACAGACTAAGTTCAATAAGCAATAACAAAAAATTTGAAACAAAATTCAACAATGCCAAGGAAGAAAGGATCTTTCTCAACAGTCTAACGCTCAAAGGATGTTTGTATAAAACAAGTGACAACAGATTCTGGGTCAGTCAGGAGCAAAAAATTTGAAGCTTTGGCGATCACATGATCGTGATGTCTTAAATTGTGATTTTGATCAGAAAAAGATAAAGTGTTCAGCCCTACTCTAAACTGTTGTTATGTGTATGGCTCCTACAAACCTAGCACACATGCGACGGCGTCTTCAGTCCCTTAGCGTTTCCATGTGAACACAGATTTTTTAGCTGTTTTTTGTGTTTTCAGGTGAAACACTGTAAAATGTTGTTGTGTAGATGGGGCTTTGGCTGCTGTCTCTTTAAGACCCCCTTCTCCACAAACCCCCCTCACTCTGATTGGCCAGGGGCAGAGCTATGGGTGGACCTTGTTGTTTGATGGCGACCCTCTAACATGTCATGAACCAGTTGAGAGACCCTCTGGTAATGAACTCATAATAAAAGCAAGACGTGTGAGGATTTAGAATTTTTCTAGATAGACTCAGAGATTTATACAACATATGAATCTGTAGCAGTTAAAAAAATCTACACGTTTGGTCTGAACATGTAGCACTGATACTAGAAAGCACAGCACCTCTTTAAACATCAAAGTGTTGCTCTTGCTCGATAACTCATGGATTGGTCCTTAAAACTACATCAGTTGGGGCTGAAATTGAGTATTTGTTGATGTCTCCTCTGCAGGAACAGTTTTCAAAGGCCCTTTAACCACAGAATAAACAAAGCTATCAGCCTGTTTTTCTGAGAGCCATTAGAGAAAAACTATTAATCCATTTGTTGTCTTCAGACAAATGGCTTCTTCTTTGTGCACTATAAACACTGATTAAAGCCACATTGTTTCCGGTTTAGTCAAAGAGTTTTTCTAAGGCCGATGACTCAATGCCTCTCATCTACTCACTGACATTCAGTCAAGGCCTCCTCAGGGACTCAGGAACGCATCCACCCAGACTAGGGCAGTAGTGTTTTTTGGCCCAGGTTGTAGTGACCCACATATATCAGATAGAGCTGGATAACATAAACATGAAGACCATTAAGAAGCACATGAATAATAGATGAAAACCGAGAGAGAAGGAGACGCAGGGAGCTGACTTTAGAGTGTTTTTCCTTTGAAACTGATTACCAAATTTCATTCTGCTCACTGTGTGTGTTTTTGTACAAGCATCAATGCCAGAAAGAGGAGAGGGGGAACACAATACAGAGGACTAAAAAGATTAAAACAAAGTGTGATATCAGTGCAGGAGCTTTGGGGATGTTGTGGCTATGATTCTCTGGAGTTTTCAATGTCAACATCAAAAGTGAGCTTCTCAAACCACTGCTGAGCTGGTGCTGGACTCTGTATAATATTAACATCTCATCTGGCAAAACAAACATGATGATTTATATTTTCATCCCTTTTACTGATAAATGTTTTTGTAATGTACATTTTTATAAGTCTGTGATCAAGAACGTAGAAGGTGAACAATGATGAAGTGTGATGTAGCAGAGGAACTGAGGGAGCATTTGAAACAACCCATTGACTTTACAACACCCCAGGAGACTGGATTATACTTTAGGGCTGCAGTGATTGGTCGACATAATTGATAACATTGACTATTAAAATTCATAAATGCGGAATTTTAATGGTCGAGCAGTCATGTAACAGTTTTTATTGTTGTTGTCATCAATGATTTTGAATGTAAACACCCACACACTGTCAAAACTTGCAAATAATCTCTGTTTATTGGTGAAATTTTGATGCCTTAGCATTCGAAATCATTGCTGGATACCTTCCCGCTGATGCACCTGTCCATGAAACAGATGTGTGAAGTTACCTCCTACTGTTGTTGTCACACAATGAAATGAAAATACTGGATGGTGAGGCAACTGTTACTTTGGTTCACTGCATTAGGTGTTGTTTTATTGAATACTTTAATGGAAAATGATCACTAAACTCATACACGAGGAATCTTGATTGGGTCATTTATAGTTGTGCCTAAAAGTTTACATCTTCTCCAGCAGAATTTTCAGATTTTTTGTCCTTTTCTCAGAAAATATGAATGGTAACACAAAAACCTTTCTGTTACTCATGGTTAGAGGTTGGATGAAGACATTTATTAACAAACAACTGTGTTTATTTTTCTTAAGTCATAATGACAACAGAAACTTCAAAAATGACCCTGTTCATTTTTTTATACACACACACTGATTACAAGCAAATAGATCACAGGTGAGGATGGTTACGTTTAGTAGACATTCAAACACATTTGTGTTCACTTTTGTGTATTTATCAGGACAAAACCACCAGAGTTGTGTAAAACTTCTCAACAGGGTCATTTCTGAAGTTTCTGTTGTCATTACGATTTATAAAGAGTAAACTATTTTTTTAAATAAATGTCTTCACCCAAACACTAACCATGAGTGATTGAAAGGTTTTTGTGTTATCATTCATATTTTTTGAGAAAAGGCCAAAAAATCAGAAATTCTGCTGGGGGTTGTAAACTGAACAGTCAAAACAACATACACAGCCTTACTTACCAAAGGCAGGTTATTCTTGACTAGCTAGCTTCGGTGAGCGAAGGTCTTAGCTTTGTGCTAATATCAATGGAAAAAAAAAACATTAATGGGCTAATGCACTGAGTGCTGTGACTACATTCTATGAACTTACAATAACTGCTGCAGACATGGAAAATATTCTTTAGAAATCAGTTAAACTATAAGTACTCAAAGGCTGCTTTTCATTGCTTTTCCCCTTTGTTGTGTTTCTGCAATCACCCTCAAGTGGACTCTCGATGAACTGCAGTTTTTAACACATTGGTTTCGCATTTTCAAACGAGGGATTATTGCTTCATTATCTCTCACGTATTAGTTTGTTGAAGACAGTTTTGTGTTTGTGTATGTGTAAGCAGATATGTTTCAAATAGTTTAAGCAAAGAAATTGTGGAAACTTTCAACAGCCAGTTTGATTTTTCCCCTCTGAGATAGAGTATTCATGCCAGGCACAATACATTTGTAAATCCAACCAGTGAATAAGAAATCTTTACCAGAGGTTTTAGTCTTACTGATGAAAGTATCTTGAGTTGAGAGTCAATCAGACAGAATTTATAGATTGCCATCCTTTTAGTCCGAACATGAGGAGTGAGACATTATTTTTAGCTTCTGGAGTAATGCACATTTGGCATAAAGCTACTAGATCTGTGAATCATTTTAAAATAATCAGCTCAAGTTTCAGCAATAACATGAGGATATTTTCCAACATTATGGACTGAGAGAGTCTCCAAGATCCAAAATAAACACAATCTTTGTACAGGACTCTTGAGATTGCCTGCATGATGTTATTGTACAAGGATTTTTATAATAGTAGCTTCTAATGTTAAAAAAGGATTCAAAAGTAACCTTACTGAGTTGAAGTTACAAAGGAAATGAGACAGGTTGTATTAGTTATTGGGCTGTGCTCATTTTTTGGCCGTATTTACCACTGAACTAATACATAACATCACAAATACACAGCCTCATCTGTGCATGTTGTTACTGTTCTCACAGGTCCTTTCAGTCTGTAGCTGCTTCAGCTTGGCTTCAGTAATACCATCATACAGAACACTGCTCTGTGCATGTTAGACACTAACTTTCACTTTCTGTGCAAATGTTTCATCTTTCCTGCTTCTGCTTTGTTGATTGGCAAACATATTTCTTTTTTTCTGTTTTTCATTTAGGCCAGTGTATGCACTCTGAATGGGTGAATATAGAGCCAGAGTTTTGTCTCTCACTCATTGTTAAAATTAGCCAATTGAGCATCCATTCTGTTTCACATTGGAAGAGTCTACAGTTCTACAATTTCATTTAGCAGACATACAGTGGTGAGCAATTTTGTGAGGGTCCAGTGTCTTGCTCAAGGACACCTCTGCATGTGACTGAGGCAGCTGGCATCGAACCTTCAACCCTTCGATTCTCTGCTTGCACGTCCATGACTCTGCCACTGAGTCGCGACCACATGAATATGAAGGCTTCTGCTTTTAGGTGTGCTACTAACACTACTAAAGGTAAAAAAAAAAAATCCCAGTTTATTGATGTTTAAAAATCTCAAATTAATACTGAAACTAGTAGAATATGGGAAGCAATGAAAAAAGAACAAATGTCAAAATCTGCAAGTTTCGCAAGTGTCCACTTGAGGCTGGCTCACATACACATCAGGCCAAAACAAAAAAGCTATTTTCACAGCAGAAGTAAACATATTTACAGATACAAAAAAAATGTCTCTCGTATGAATAGCAGATCTCTCTAACAGAACACACTGGCACTTAAGAAGATATAAAGATTATGATGGCATATTAGGGCCACTCAAAGAAAAAAAAAAAGTGGTAAATTTGGAAGTTTAAAAATTGCACATTTGTTGGTTTATTTCCTACCAGATATATTCATAATTTGTTGCGTTGTCACTGTGATTACGCTGTGTCTCTCTGCGCCATAGACCGACTTGACAGCCTTATCAGGTCATACATTTGACGTAGACTCATCAATAAGGAGATACTACTGGTTTTAGCCCAGAGTCATTGCATGATGATAAGCATCCAGACACACACATGGCATGACAAAGCCATGTTAATGTCTCTGCATCTCTTGAGGGTGGCAGCACAGGGGCATCCATCTGTATAAAGTGGCAAATTTGCCACTATATAGAATAAAAAACAATAAATCTGTAAGTGGCCCTGATGCGCCATTGTATTAAGATCACGAGTTGGCTTAGTCAAAGATTTATTGGTGGGCCCCTTCAACCATCGACTGCTGTCCCCACTATCAACCATTTAGTTAGAAGATCTGATTCAGAAACAGGTGATGTCTCCATGCCAAAGTATGTCCATTTAACATACAGCCCATGGCCAGCACACATCAGAACTTATATTTAATTATATTTTTTTGTACTTCTCAGAAGAGACAAGACAGTAAAAAGAGCAGGAAACAGAGCGAGAGTGGGTGAGACATGCCAGAGAGGGGCCCCATGTTGGACAAGGGCCAACCTCTTTCAGGGGCACACAACCTAACTGCTATGCCACACTGGTACTCCACCAATCCTGAATACATTTTTGAAATCAGATGTAGCTAAATATGTGTATTTCTGTAATCATGTAGACACAGGGGCCTCTGTTACTGACAGGTAGATGCTCTTAACTGTCTGGTCTGTCACTTTACCTGACCACTTGTGTTCGTACTGGCATTCTTTTAGGTTATTGTATGCAAATAACTCCACGAACGAGACTTGTGGTTGGTTTAGGTATATACAAACTTTATGCTTTGCGTGGTTTTGTTCCAGCCTGTCTGAGTTCTATTTCTCAACCACCTCGCAAATGTTCATTATTCTGCTTTTAACCAGCTGCAAAATTAGGATACGAATATACTGGGGGGAAAAAAAAGGATAAAAGAGTATGCTCACAGTTTTTGCAAAACACTTCCAGCGATTCCACTGCAGTCAGCACTTCATGAGAATGAACTCTTATTTGTCTGTTGATTTGTGTGAAACTTAAGTTGCTCTGATCTGCTTGGCTGCGTTTGTTCGGATTGCTGGAGAAGATCCAGTGTGAAAGTATCCATGTAGTTTACCATACCAAATTCGTTTTTTGACAGAAATTAACCATCACTCACAATTCTTTCCAATGAAATACAGATAGAAACCAATAGTTATGCTTCATCTTATGGTTTGTGGTGTCAACAAACAGAAGCTAAACTCTCTGAACTATGTTCTGTGGATTGATTTGACTTGATGTGATCAATCTGCCTCCAGCACTGCTCATATTAGTTAAAGATAATAGTTGTAATGATGGGGTTTTGACCAATCAGAGTCATGTTTCTTTAGCAGCTGGAAGCTTATTAAGAAAGCTCAGCCATTACTCACTATCAAAGACTTTCAATTAGTTCCTGCAGACAACACGGTGGGACAGATTTGGGGAAGTTAATTTCTTTACAGCAAGTTTGCTCTGTTCCTCAAAGTCTCTTGGTTTTTTAGTACAATAACAAAACATCTCCAGTAAGTTACTAATGAGGTTAAACATCATTCCCTTGGAAAAGTTTTATCTGCTCTGCCAAGTAGCGAGCACTCATAGTATGAGTCAGTGATTGAATCATGTAAAGGTAAGAAACCAGACAGAAAACAGTCTAAAACATTAACACAGAGTGTATAGGTCAAGTTTATTGGACAACATTAGCAGAGCCTGCACCACCAGTCCTCAGTAGTTTCCTCATGTTTGAGCTGTTTATACATTGAGTCAGAGATGACTTCCAACTTGGTAGTTCTAGCTAGTAGAGCATGAAAGCATGGAAACTAGCTGTGGGTGGGTTGGTTTGGTTAATGTTAAACTAGACATATGAGCACTTTTTTTAGTGGAGAGTAAATAAATACACAGCAAAAACGGAAATCTAAGCAAGTCATTATGTCTTATTTGTAGTAAAAATTGTCTTATTGTTCTTAATTTGAGCCACATTCACCAGACCGGGTCATAAAAATGTCTTTTAAGTTTATTTAAGACAAAAATGAGGTGTAAATTGCTTGTAACAAGTCAAAAAAATCTGCCAATGGGATAAGACGAATTCACCCGGGAAGTTTCTTGAAATTAGAAAGATGTCTTAAAATAAGAATATTTGATCTTATCCCATTGGCAAATTTTTTTTTACTTGTTACAAGCAATTGATGCCTCATTTTTGTCTTTAAAAAACTTGAAATGAGACATTTTTATGATCTTGTCTAGTAAATGTGGCTCAAATCAAGAATAGTAAGACACATTTCACTAAAAATAAGACATAATGACTTGCTTAGATTTCAGTTTTTGCAGTGTATTATGAACTTGTTGGGCATGGTAGTACTTCCACTGCTTTGGATGATGAGATTTAGTGAATAAGTTAACCTGACACACACACTTTAGTAATTAACAGATATTAAGGAAGTTGGAATTTTATTTTACCTCTTGAAAAAAAAATCATATCAGCACCAGAGAAATAAACTGTTGAATCTCTGCGGAAAGACTGTCTGGAGCTTATCAGCCTCCTCATTAAAGCAGCAAACTGGAAAAATGACAACATCAACAAACCAAGAGACCTGGAAGTAAAGTGGTGAGTGTCCATAGACAGAGACAGTCCATTGTTGACCAGCCCTTTAAAGGCCTGAGACAATGATGTCCCCTGACTGTGGGCCATGTGGGCTGCAGAGCTGGAGATGCTCTGTGGGAGTGTTTCATTAGTCCACTCTATGGTGTGATTGTGTCTGTGTGGTCCAGGGGGCTTTCAACCACAACTCTGTTGTTTTAAAGAGAGGAAAGCCATGACCACAGCAATGAGCCAATATGAACAACACCAAGGCAGCAAAATGTAATCAAAACCATCTTCAGCTTTATCAGTGGGACCTGCTCTGCCTCCAGTGTGACATGCCAAAGTGTTTTCTTTAAAAAAAATGACTATTTCTCAAGAGGCAAGGCAACAGTTCATGTGATAAAACAGCTGATTCAACAGAAACACAAAGAGCCACAAACAGAGCAGAACGCAAGTTAACAGGACGTGACATTTGGTACGCCACTGTGGCCTGTTTTAGTGAAGAAGATGAGTCTCTACTGGTGCAATCAGTCTGTAGTCCATTACAGCTAGAGTTGTGCAAAACCTTAATATTGCAATAAAAAAGTGTTAATGGAAAAACCAACACCCTCTCAAATTCCAATAGAAAGGTGTCACGCTCTAATGAGGTGGTGTTTCAAGAGACCTAATATTCAAATTTATTGTAAAAGTGTGACAACAGCACCCTTAACTAGACATAAATCACTTTTCCCAAACAAAACAAGATTGACAGTGGCTCAAGATTGGACACCTTGATTGTATGTCAGACAAATGTAGGCCGGGTCATCCTGAAGTGTACGATGTTTAATGTATGTTCACATCAGCAACAGTGACCCCATCAAAATGAAAGTTCAGCTCTTAAAATGTTTGTGATATCCACGGTTGTCCCCAGTTGCGGTCCTCCTTCTTCTGTCTGCATTCAGCAAATCGAATCTCACAGGCTGAGATTTTACTCTAGTTCTGCCCTAATCCAGTCTTAATGGAAACACTGGCAAGTCCCAATTTTACTTTTTCTCTAAACATCAAAATTATTGCTTTTATTTTTGAACATGTGTAAGGGAAATGCAGCTTGTGATTCAATCAGATTTTGACAGAAAAAGTAAAATTGTGAATTGAAGAGGCAAAATGAAATTTCTCATTAGATGGTTTGGCCTTGTCCCATAGATGGAGGGAGGTCTCAGACATTCAGGGAGAGCTATAAGTTGGCATCTTCTTGGCGTTTATTGGAATTTTTGCCAAGAATTTGAGGAACAGGGAGGAAACTAGGGATGCACAAATCCAGCTCTGATATCGGGTATTGCCCTATATAGACCCAGGAGTACAACATGATTGTGGAGCCAATCGGCTGAAATTATTTTCATAAGGCATAGGAACATTTAGGGTCCCTAGTTGGAGATGGGGAACATTTCAGGGAAGTGAGACTGGCTTTAAGTCAATGTAGAAAGATAAAAAATAAACCAGAAAAGGAGTGGATGGTGAATGGTAGCTTGAATTTTAGGGTTTATACCATACATTGCTCTGAGAAGGCCCATATATTTTTGTATTCTGGTGCAATGAGGGTGTGTCAAGGCGTGGTGATGAGTTTGCAAGTCAGGTTTACAGGTACTTTGGCAGTTTCCTGACAACAGTCTTGGACTATCAGTCAGCTTTGATGACTTGTGGGTCAGGTTAGATGCTTTCAGATACCTTGAATCTAGCATTTGTTTGTAGAGTAGCTTGTAGAGCAGTTTTTCTCAAATTTTTTCAGACCAAAGACAGCCTATCCCCTGAAAAAAAAAAACACACACAAAAATAAAAAATCACAAATCACCAAGCAAAATGGCCTTGGAACAACAGGCCAGTTGGCAAACTCACAAATTGTAAACTCCCATCATCCATCACTAACACTGGTACCATCAGAACTGGCACAAACATTAGCTTCAATGGTGTCCACAAGCTGATTTATCTCACCGTTGCAGTGTTGGAGGTTCCTTCTTTTTTGTTTGGTTTTCTTTGTACTTTCCTCGTCTTAAGCCTCAGACACATGATGATTTTGCCTGGAGGCTTGTTAATGGATTACTATTAGCCTGACTATGTTTGTCATGGGGTAGGGGGTTGAAGGTTATTTTTGTGTGTCCTGGCGAACTTGTCTTTTGTCGTATTGCTTTTTATATATTTCCAAAAAAAAGATCCACACACATTTACTCTCAGTTATGGCGGACCACTAGGGAGCACTGGTGGACCACTAGTTGTTACTGAACCACAATTTGAGAAACACTGTTGTAGCATACCTCATTCCTGTACGTGGTTTTACAGCTGACATGACGGCCTTTGTCTCCGACTCATTGTTTCCTCATTGTTAGACTTTGAGGCTTTTTGCAACAGTCAAATTATAAAGGTGATTGAGATTAAATTGAACTTATTAAACTTTACATTTGAGATGTGATTAATATTCAAAGTTTCCTGTAACAGAAGACTTTTTAACAGATTCATTTGAAGGTGAAAATTAAAATGTGCTCTACAAGGTGAAGAAGCAATCAAGTTTAGAGAGTCTGTATTTCTTTAATGTCACTGAGCTGGGGGCAGGGTGTGTGTCTTGCAGCTTAAGGGCAATTGTGCTCATTGACATGCAGGGTTTTGTTTTGAAGCAAATCACACGACTCTGACCTTGAATCGTCTTTCTTACAAAAAAAAAAAAACCCAGCCATGTAAAAGTATTTTGTTGAGGAGTAGAAGGTGCCAACGTGCCAGCTGATTCGTTGGATGCTTAAAGGAGCGCTTCCTCGTTAGAGCTCGTTAAAATCTCTGAGGTCGTTAGGGCCCCGGGGCTCGTTAGGGCCGCTCCTGATGAATGGGGAGGACCGGTGGAGGGAGGCGTGGAGGCTGCTGGGAGCCGGCCAAGACAGCCTCTCTCACTGAAGCTTTTGTCAGAGCTGTCAAAGCCTTCTCATCACACTCAGCTGTTCACTGTAAAACACACTGATCATTATGAACAGGCCACAGACACAGAATGACAATGACTGTGGCAAATCAATATTCTCTTGTTCATCTCAGAAAGAAAGCTCTGAATAAGCAGAAAATTCTCTTCATGCCCCATATATCCTGATTGTGAAAAGATTTCTTTGGATTGGATCTAACACTGTGTCTATGAGGGATTATTTAGTGTTATTTGACAGTAAACACC
>RPOG01007490.1:4746-18000 GCA_008086565.1 Thalassoma bifasciatum | reverse complement strand
GTGTGTGTGTGAACATGTCAGGACTGGTCCTTTCTCTCAGAGCAGAAAACTTTTCCCCTTCAGGCAGAAACACAGCGACAAACAGAGAATAATTCAGGTGAGACGATCACCTACAACCAGACCTGAACCCCCCCCACCCCCCTGTGTGGGTGTGTGTGTGTGTGTGTGTTCGGTGTGTGTGTGTGTGTGTGTGGGAGGGGGGGGGGGGGGGGACTGTCATCAGTCTGAGGCCGGGGGGGGTGGAAAAATGTTTTAGTGCAGCTCCTGAGTTTTTCTTTCTGCTCTTTATTCTCTAATTTTTCTCTGCTGGATCTTTGTGTGTGTGTGTGTGTGTGAGTGTGTGTGTGAGTGTGTGTGTGTGTGTGTGCGTGTGTGAGTATTTCTGTGAGTATATGTGTGTGTATTTCTGTGTGTGTGTAGGTTTTCAGCAGAGAAACTGTTTCAAACTTTGATTTCACACTCTTTATTTGCCTTTCAGACTCTGAACGTGTGTGTTCTGCTCGACCGTCAAACACTGAACTCCTGCTGCCCTCAGGATATGTGTGTGTGTGTGTGTGTGTGTGTGTGTGTGTGTGTGTGTGTGTGTGAGTGTGTGTGTGTGTGTGTGTGTAGTCTGTGAGGTGTGTGGTCTATGTGTGTGTGGTCTATGTTTCTCTCTGCTCTGTTTGGTCGTTTGCAGACGCTGCAGTGAGTAAATGTCAGTGACAGAACACACACACACACACAAACACACACACACACACACACACACTGTGTGTGTGTGTGTGTTTGTCTCAGTCTGTAGGAGGATTTTCTCTGAGGGAAACTCTCTGAGCATGAACTCTTGTATTGATTTGACCTTTGACCTCAGACAGACGTTTCTCACTGTGTGTATTTATAAACGATGATGTCATTCCTGAGATGACACCTGAGCTAAAAAAAACACCTGAAATCAGGACACACACACTCACAGAGCTGCTGTTGGAGTATTTCTGTTGTTTTGTTTCAGATTCAGCCTCTGGTTCTTCTCCCCCCGTTATTCTCCATCATCACCATTATTGTTATTTTCATTATTATTTTTATTTATGTGTTTATATATTTTGATTATCTCCAGATTTAAAGGTCTCTGTGATGTCACAGCTTCACCTGTTTCAGGTGCTGACCCCCAGAGAAAAATACCTTCACCTTCGCTTCAACTGCTGTGATCATGAACTCATAATAACCTGATGACATCATCACTCAGGCTGCAGCCTGTGACATCACGCTCAGGTGACTCTCAGAGGGATTTACCTGCAGGGACACGACCTGGACCTGAACCGTCTGAGTCTGAGAAAACAGCTGAGGGTCTGAAACCCGGAGAGAAAACAGTCCTGACCTGAAGAGAGAAGAACAAAAAAAGAGAGAGTTAAAGGAACAGTACGTGGAATCTTCATGAAATTAAAAATTAAGTTTTTACAGAAAGTAAAAAGTGTCAGTGTCATTTTTACGTGTTGTCAAAAGCAGCTTTACATGTTTTAATTTTTTCTCTCTGTGTTTGCAGCTCTGTGTTTGTAGCTCTGTGTTTGCAGATCTATGTTTATAGCTCTGTTTGCAGATCTATGTTTGTAGCTCTGTGTTTGCAGCTCTGTTTGTAGCTCTGTTTGCAGCTCAGTGTTTGCAGATCTATGTTTGTAGCTCTGTGTTTGTAGCTCTGTGTTTGCAGATCTATGTTTATAGCTCTGTTTGCTGATCTATGTTTGTAGCTCTGTGTTTGCAGCTCTGTGTTTGTAGCTCTGTGTTTGTAGCTCTGTGTTTGCAGATCTATGTTTGTAACTCTGTGTTTGCAGCTCTGTGTTTGCAGATCTATGTTTGTAGCTCTGTGTTTGCAGATCTATGTTTGTAGCTCTGTGTTTGTAGCTCTGTGCTTGTAGCTCTGTGTTTGCAGATCTATGTTTGTAGCTCTGTGTTTGCAGCTCTGTGTTTGCAGATCTATGTTTGTAGCTGTGTGTATGCAGCTCTGTATTGGGTCTATTACCCCCCTCCACACACACACACACACACAAACACACACACACACACACACACACACACACACACACACACACACACACACACACACACACACACACACACACACACTCTAAATAATTGCAGAAATATGTCTGTAATCTGCGGCTTCGATCGTGGCTGAGGATTGGACTTTTATGGCGTCCATTAATCTAATGGCGTGGAGCGTGCAGAGCGAGCAGAGCGAGCAGAGGACGGCGCTCGGTTAAATCTCTGGCGTGGAGCCATGTGAGCGTTAAAACAGCTGAGTCAGCACGGAGACTACTCGACTTACACAGGCGAGACTAACCGACTCGCTCACAAACCGAGGCCAAGTCCGGCTTCCTTTGCCAGTGTCGACGTCGGCACCTTTGCTTTGAGACTTGTCTGCGAAACAAGCAAACTAGGGAGTAGTAGGGCGGTAGTTTGTGCGTTTGTCGTCTTGTTTGCGTGCCCCTGCAAACCGCGGGCAGTAGAAGGCGCCATAAAAACAGGATCCATGGAAACTGCTCAGGAACCAGAGTCACAAACTAAAAACCACAGAGAGAAAAATCTCTGCAGCCTGAAGGTGAAACCAGGTCAGACTCACCTGGGTCAGACTCACCTGGGTCAGACTCACCTGGGTCAGACTCACCTGGGTCAGACTCTGTCAGACTCTGTCAGACTCACCTGGGTCAGACTCTGTCAGACTCTGTCAGACTCACATGGGTCAGACTCTGTCAGACTCACCTGGGTCAGACTCACCTGGGTCAGACTCTGTCAGACTCTGTCAGACTCACCTGGTCAGACTCACCTGGGTCAGACTCTGTCAGACTCTGTCAGACTCACCTGGGTCAGACTCTGTCAGACTCTGTCAGACTCACCTGGGTCAGACTCTGTCAGACTCTGTCAGACTCACCTGGGTCAGACTCTGTCAGACACACCTGGGTCAGACTCACCTGGGTCAGACTCACCTGGGTCAGACTCTGTCAGACTCTGTCAGACTCTGTCAGACTCTGTCAGACTCTGTCAGACTCACCTGGGTCAGACTCACCTGGTCAGACTCACCTGGGTCAGACTCACCTGGGTCAGACTCACCTGGGTCAGACTCTGTCAGACTCTGTCAGACTCACCTGGGCTGCTCTCTCTGATGTCTGAAGCGGACCCGCCCCGCTCTAAGCTCCGCCCAGGTGAAGGTGGCGTCCTGATGTAGCTCCTCCTCCTCCTGGTGCTGGAGCCGGATCAGGTGACCGTTACCTGGAGTCTGGACCAGGTGGAGGAGCAGACGCTCAGGTGGACTGTCAGGATCCTGCATCTGCAGGAGGGAGGGGCTCAGCAAGGCCACGCCCCCAACAGGAACCTGCAGAGACCCGTTCACCTGAAGGGTGGGGGGGCGAGTGTTGGCTGAAGGGGGGGGGGGGGGGGGGGGGGGGGGGGGGGGGGGAGGGGGGGGGGGGGGGGGGGGGGGGGGGGGACAGAGAGAGAGAGAGAGACAGAGAGAGAGAAATGAATCACTGCTGATGAAACAAAAGAATAATCACTGAACTAATCTAAGACTGTGAACCAGCTAAATAACTAACTAACTAACTAACTAACTAACTAACTAACTAACTAACTAACTAACTAACTAACTAAAGCCCCGTTTCCACCAAGCGGATCGGGTCGGTTCGTCTCGGTACGGCATTTTGTAGCGTTTCCATAGGTACGGGTCCCCTTATAAGGACCAGTACCGCTCCACTCTTCAGTTCCCTTCTGTTGGTACCAAGCTGCTCCAAACCAGCCCCAGGGGCGGGGCTATAATCACTGCAGTACGTTGATTGGTCAAAAGATCGGAAACTTCCCGTGTGACAGCGGTAAAAAAGAACGACACACAACCCCTCAGCAGCCTTTCCTGAAACAAAGCTTCACTGTGTTATGGAATAAAGATCCACAGCTGATCACAGAGTAGAAGAGCTGCTGGATGTTTCATCTTTCTCTTTGTTTACAATGCTGCTAATTTCTTCTTCATTGCATTTATTCGCGGGTTCACTGTGTCGCGCTGCAGTGACGTCACGCTGTTACGTAGCTGACGAGGCTCTCCACGTCCGGCCCATCAAGCAGGGAACGGTTTGCTGTGGAAACAGGATCAGGATTTACTGATCTGACCTGAACCAAACTGTACTGGTGGAAACCAGGCTTAACTAACTTACTAACTAACTAACTAACTAACTTACTAACTAACTAACTAACTAACTAACTGACTGACTGACTGACTGACTGACTGACTGACTGACTGACTGACTGACTAGCTAACTAACTAACTAACTTACTTACTAACTAACTAACTAACTAACTAACTAACTAACTAACTGACTAACTGACTGACTGACTGACTAGCTAACTAACTAACTAACTTACTTACTAACTAACTAACTAACTAACTAACTAACTAACTAACTATCTAACCAACCAACTGATTGTCTCATTAAAGTATCTCAAAGCTTTACATTTACTGTGTGTGTTTATAGATCAGCTCTTTCTCAGTGTTTGTGGTTCACTCATTATTTCTCTATACACACACACACACACACACACACACACACACACACACACACACACACACACACACACACACACACAGTCTCCCCATCATTAAAGCTCTTTGTCTCTGGTTAGTTTCTGTTTCTGCTGCTGTTAAACTCTCTGGGCTGTTGCCTCCTTTCTGTTTTCATTTTTTTCTTTTTTCTGCTTTTCCTCTTTTTTCTGCGTTTTCTCTTTTTTCTGCGTTTTCCTCTTTTTTCTGCGTTTTCTCTTTTTTCTGCGTTTTCCTTTTTTTCTGCGTTTTCTCTTTTTTCTGCGTTTGGAGCCTGGAGGCTGGAAATGTTCAATTTGTGCTGGAATCAAACTGAACCGATCAGAGAGCTGAGAGATAATTTAATCCTCCATTAAAATAATCTTCAGTCACAGAATAATCAGCTCTGAGCCTCAGTGTCTGCACACACTTTTTTTTTTTTATCTCTGTCTCTGTTTCTCTCTCTGTCTGCCCCCCCACCATTATTTAACTCAGTCTTTAACCTGAAAACAAATGTGAACCAGAAAATCATAAAATTCATCATGACATAAAAAACATTAAAACTTCTTATGATTCTGTCCGTTTTAGTTTGGTAAACACACACTCAGACTGTGTGTGTGTGTGTGTGTGTGTGTGTGTGTGTGTGTGTGTGTGTGTGTGTGTGTGTGTGTTTTAGCTGTAGTTTTACATTAAGTTCAGAAACCTGACTCGCGCTCTCACCGCTGGTTACCCTTCCTGTTGCCTAGCAACCGTCAGACTGTGTTTTAGGTAGGTGACGTTCTCTGGAGCTGATTTTTATTTCTGATGATTTTTTCATTGTCACAGACAGAAACAGCTGATCAGCCACAGACGGAAGTGAGGTCACAAGAGTTAAACAGGTAAGAAAGGTGAGTCACCAACCACTTCACCAGGTACCTTGAGTTAACCTTCACTTTAACCTGTTAACCTTGAGTTAACCTTTACTTTAACCTGTTAACCTTGAGTTAACCTTCACTTTAACCTGTTAACCTTGAGTTAACCTTTGACTAAAGATAAAACCTTTCAGCTGCATTTTTCCCCACGTCGACATTTTCTGAAACGACTGATTAGTTTAGACGTGTTAACCAAGTTAACCTGCTAACATGTTAAACCAGCTGTCAGAAAAGTTAGTGATGTTGTTACCATAGCAACTCCTTGTCTTCAGGTCAGCGTAGAAGCCCCGCCCACAGTCAGGTGTGCAGGAACCTTCCAACAGGTAAGTGTGCTCCGAGCAAACGGTGCAACGAGTGATGTCATCACAGAACACACACTCAGAGGAGCAGGCTGAAAAACAGGAGTGTGTGTGTTTGTCAGAGTGTGTGTTCACATTTACAGGTGTGTGTGTGTTACCACAGAGTGTGTGTTCACATTTACAGGTGTGTGTGTGTGTGTGTTACCACAGAGTGTGTGTTCACATTTACAGGTGTGTGTGTTACCAAAGAGTGTGTGTTCACATTTACAGGAGTGTGTGTGTGTTACCACAGAGTGTGTGTTCACATTTACAGGTGTGTGTTTGTTACCACAGAGTGTGTGTTCACATTTACAGGAGTGTGTGTGTGTTACCACAGAGTGTGTGTTCACATTTACAGGTGTGTGTTGTCAGAGTGTGTGTTTACCTTTGCAGGTGTGTTTGTCAGAGTGTGTGTTTACATTTACAGGTGTGTGTTGTCAGAGTGTGTGTTTACCTTTACAGGTGTGTGTTGTCAGAGTGTGTGTTTACCTTTGCAGGTGTGTGTTGTCAGAGTGTGTGTTTACCTTTGCAGGTGTGTGTTGTCAGAGTGTGTGTTTACCTTTGCAGGTGTGTGTGGCAGCATCCTTGAAGAAGCTCCTCCCACAGTCAGAGACACAGACCCCGTGCAGAGAGGAGAACGAGGGGGAACAACGCACACACTGACCGGCCCCCACACACTCCTCACAGTGAGTGTCACACTCTGACACACACACACACACACACACACACACACACACACACACACACACACACACACACACACACACACACACAGATTAGAAACAGCAGGTGTGTGTCAGTGACTCTTTAATGTTTGTCAGATTTAAGTCATTGGCTCGACCAATCAGATCGTCTCATTGTTACTGATCAGTTTTTTAAAGACTGTTTCCTGCGCGTCAGAGCCCAGGTGTGAACAGACGCACTCAGGTACCTGTGACCGTGTGACCGTGTGACCACGTGACCATGTGACCGTGTGACCGTGTGACCACGTGACCGTGTGACCGTGTGACCGTGTGACCACGTGACCATGTGACCGCGTGACCACGTGACCACGTGACCACGTGACCACGTGACCACGTGACCGTGTGACCACGTGACCACGTGACCACGTGACCGTGTGACCACGTGACCACGTGACCATGTGACCGCGTGACCACGTGACCACGTGACCACGTGACCACGTGACCACGTGACCGTGTGACCACGTGACCACGTGACCATGTGACCGTGTGATCACATGACCACGTGACCATGTGACCATGTGACCATGTGACCTGACGGGGACTTCCTGCTTGTTTGTGCTTTCGTCTGTGACGTGAATCAGCTGATCTGAACTTCCTGTGACTCACCGACACACCTGTCCCCGTCCTGGAAGAATCCAGGTGAGCAGCTCTGAGCGCAGACGCCGTCCTGCAGCGTGTAACCGTCCATGCACTGAAGGCAGTCGGTGCTGAGAGGCCCCCGACAGGTGTTACAGCTCCAGTCGCACTCTGACCACAAACACAAACACAAACACAAACACAAACACAAACACAAACTTTATTTCCTAAACTTTAACAGGAAGTGAAACTAACTCAGTTTGTTCAGGATGTCACCGAGTTTTTAAACCAGGTAAGTTTTTCTTTTTTAACTTGTTGAATAAACAGTTTATTACTGAACTTTTCCTCCTCTGATGTTTCTCACCTGTGCAGACTCTGGAGCTGGTGTTCAGGTAATACTGATGAGCACAGGTGTCGTACTGACACTCTCCAAACAGCAGCACCTTCGTCAGGTCTCTGCAGGACGTACAGGCTCCGCCCACCTCACAGGTGAGACACTGACTGTCACAGGCTGAGGGGGGGAAGGTGAGGAGACAGGTGAGGTCATCAGAGGGGGGAGACAGGGGGCACAGGTGAGGAGACAGGTGAGGTCATCAGAGGGGGGAGACAGGGGGCANCCTCACCTGTGCCCCCTGTCTCCCCCTCTGATGACCTCACCTGTGCCCCCTGTCTCCCCCCGCTGATGACCTCACCTGTCTCCTCACCTGTGCCCCCTCAGCCTGTGACAGTCAGTGTCTCACCTGTGAGGTGGGCGGAGCCTGTACGTCCTGCAGAGACCTGACGAAGGTGCTGCTGTTTGGAGAGTGTCAGTACGACACCTGTGCTCATCAGTATTACCTGAACACCAGCTCCAGAGTCTGCACAGGTGAGAAACATCAGGGGAGGAAAAGTTAGGAAATAAACTGTTTATTCAACAAGTTAAAAAAAGAAAAACTTACCTGGTTTAAAAACTCGGTGACATCCTGAACAAACTGAGTTAGTTTCACTTCAGGTTAAAGTTCAGGAAATAAAGTTTGTGTTTGTGTTTGTGTTTGTGTTTGTGGTCAGAGTGCGACTGGAGCTGTAACACCTGTCGGGGGCCTCTCAGCACCGACTGCCTTCAGTGCATGGACGGTTACACGCTGCAGGACGGCGTCTGCGCTCAGAGCTGCTCACCTGGATTCTTCCAGGACGGGGACAGGTGTGTCGGTGAGTCACAGGAAGTTCAGATCAGCTGATTCACGTCACAGACGAAAGCACAAACAAGCAGGAAGTCCCCGTCAGGTCACATGGGCACATAGTCACATGGTCACATGGTCACGTGGTCACGCGGTCACATGGTCACATGGTCACATGGTCACACGGTCACACTGTCACATGGTCACATGGTCACGTGGTCACATGGTCACGTGGTCACATGGTCACATGGTCACGTGGTCATGTGGTCACACAGGTACCTGAGTGCGTCTGTTCACACCTGGACTCTGACACTCAGGAAACAGTCTTTAAAAAACTGATCAGTAACAATGAGACGATCTGATTGGTCGAGCCAATGACTTAAATCTGACAAACATTTAAGAGTCACTGACACACACCTGCTGTTTCTAATCTGTGTGTGTGTGTGTGTGTGTGTGTGTGTGTGTGTGTGTGTGTGTGTGTGTGTGTGTGTGTGTGTCAGAGTGTGACACTCACTGTGAGGAGTGTGTGGGGGCCGGTCAGTGTGTGCGTTGTTCCCCCTCGTTCTCCTCTCTGCAGGGGGTCTGTGTCTCTGACTGTGGGAGGAGCTTCTTCAAGGATGCTGCCACACACACCTGCAAAGGTACACACACACTCTGACACACACATCTGCAAAGGTAAACACACACTCTGACAACAAACACCTGCAAAGGTAAACACACACTCTGACAAACACACCTGCAAAGGTAAACACACACTCTGACAACACACACCTGCAAAGGTAAACACACACTCTGACAACACACACCTGCAAAGGTAAACACACACTCTGACAGACACACACCTGTAAATGTAAACACACACTCTGACAACACACACCTGCAAAGGTAAACACACACTCAGACAACACACACCTGTAAACTGGAACACACGCTCTGACAGACACACACCTGTAAATGTAAACACACACTCTGTTGTAACACACACACACCTGTAAATGTGAACACACACTCTGTGGTAACAAACACACACCTGTAAATGTAAACACACACTCTGTGGTAACACACACACACCTGTAAATGTGAACACACACTCTGTGGTAACAAACACACACCTGTAAATGTGAACACACACTCTGTGGTAACACACACACACCTGTAAATGTGAACACACACTCTGTGGTAACACACACACCTGTAAATGTGAACACACACTCTGTGGTAACACACACACACCTGTAAATGTGAACACACACTCTGTGGTAACACACACACACCTGTAAATGTTAAACACACTCTGACAAACACACACACTCCTGTTTTTCAGCCTGCTCCTCTGAGTGTGTGTTCTGTGATGACATCACTCGTTGCACCGTTTGCTCGGAGCACACTTACCTGTTGGAAGGTTCCTGCACACCTGACTGTGGGCGGGGCTTCTACGCTGACCTGAGGACAAGGAGTTGCTATGGTAACAACATCACTAACTTTTCTGACAGCTGGTTTAACATGTTAGCAGGTTAACTTGGTTAACACGTCTAAACTAATCAGTCGTTTCAGAAAATGTCGACGAGGGGAAAAATGCAGCTGAAAGGTTTTATCTTTAGTCAAAGGTTAACTCAAGGTTAACAGGTTAAAGTGAAGGTTAACTCAAGGTTAACAGGTTAAAGTAAAGATTAACAGGCTTAAGTGAAGGTTAACTCAAGGTTAACAGGTTAAAGTGAAGGTTAACTCAAGGTTAACAGGTTAAAGTGAAGGTTAACTCCAGTTACCTGGTGAAGTGGTTGGTGACTCACCTTTCTTACCTGTTTAACTCTTGTGACCTCACTTCCTGTCTGTGGCTGATCAGCTGTTTCTGTCTGTGACAATGAAAAAATCATCAGAAATAAAAATCAGCTCCAGAGAACGTCACCTAAAACACAGTCTGACGGTTGCTAGGCAACAGGAAGGGTAACCAGCGGTGAGAGCGCCGAGTCAGGTTTCTGAACTTAATGTAAAACTACAGCTAAAACACACACACACACACACACACACACACACACACACACACAGTCTGAGTGTGTGTTTACCAAACTAAAACGGACAGAATCATAAGAAGTTTTAATGTTTTTTATGTCATGATGAATTTTATGATTTTCTGGTTCACAATTGTTTTCAGGTTAAAGACTGAGTTAAATAATGGTGGGGGGGGGCAGACAGAGAGAGAAACAGAGACAGAGATAAAAAAAAAAAAAAGTGTGTGCAGACACTGAGGCTCAGAGCTGATTATTCTGTGACTGAAGATTATTTTAATGGAGGATTAAATTATCTCTCAGCTCTCTGATCGGTTCAGTTTGATTCCAGCACAAATTGAACATTTCCAGCCTCCAGGCTCCAAACGCAGAAAAAAGAGAAAACGCAGAAAAAAAGGAAAACGCAGAAAAAAGAGAAAACGCAGAAAAAAAGGAAAACGCAGAAAAAAGAGAAAACGCAGAAAAAAAGGAAAACGCAGAAAAAAGAGGAAAAGCAGAAAAAAGAGGAAAAGCAGAAAAAAGAAAAAAATGAAAACAGAAAGGAGGCAACAGCCCAGAGAGTTTAACAGCAGCAGAAACAGAAACTAACCAGAGACAAGGAGCTTTAATGATGGGTAGACTGTGTGTGTGTGTGTGTGTGTGTGTGTGTGTGTGTGTGTGTGTGTGTGTGTGTGTGTGTCTGTGTGTGTGTCTGCAGTCTGTTGGCAGCCCCTCAGACTCTCAGTATGATTTGTGCCCCCCCCCCCAGGACTCTTTCAGACCATTAGTGTAATTCCTGCAGTTGCAGAGCAGCGAGGATCGATTTTGTAATTGACTGTGAGATAATGATCCAGTTTCTACGACACAACAAGCAGAAAACGATCTTTCCTCTCCAGAACAAGCGGCGTCCTCCATCACTGACGGTTTTACTGCTGGGGGGGCGGGGGGGGGGGGGGGGGGGGGGGGGGGGTGTCTGATGATTCACGGCGACTTCCGGCTGAAGTGAGGAACCTTTTAACAGCTTTTTTAAAACCAACCTGAGACATAAATCTGTGAAAGGCTCATCAGCAGTTTAGAGTCGCAGCAAAGACGACCACGCGGAGTCGTCGCAGCGAGCGGTGGAGACGGCGCCACTGAGAGGGTCACAGAAACGTTGAATTATGGGAAATGGTGGAGTTGGAAACTATAAACTTTAATTCTGATACTCAAACAGTTGGAAAGTAACACACACACCTGAGTGTTTCCCTGAAGGTGTTTTTATTCCTCATTTCCTCGCTCTGCTCTGTTTCCATCTTGATTCAAATCTTTCTGTGAAATAAAAGTTCGTACAAAAATATTCTGATCACATTTTTCCTCCTGAGGATCAACAATCGAATTAGAAAAAACTGCAGCTTTGCTTTTCTGTTCTGTTCCATATGAACGAGCCGCAAAAAACTCACCTTAGGTTCACCTGTTCACCTGTTCACCTGTTCACCCGTCCAACCGTCAGAGTTTATGTTCACCTGTTCACCTGTTCAACCATCAGAGTTTAGATTCACCTGTTCACCTGTTCAACCGTCAGAGTTTAGGTTCACCTGTTCACCTGTTCACCTGTTCACCTGTTCAACCGTCAGAGTTTAGATTCACCTGTTCACCTGTTCACCTGTTCAACCATCAGAGTTTAGGTTCACCTGTTCACCTGTTCAACCATCAGAGTTTAGGTTCACCTGTTCACCTGTTCACCTGTTCACCTGTTCACCTGTTCAACCGTCAGAGTTTAGAAAGTGGACAAGTGGACAAGTCCTGTTCAACCGTCAGAGTTTAGATTCACCTGTTCACCTGCTCACCTGCTCACCTGTTCACCTGTTCACCCATCAGAGTTTATGTTTACCTGTTCACCTGTTCAACCATCAGAGTTTATGTTCACCTGTTCACCTGTTCACCCATCAGAGTTTATGTTCACCTGTTCACCTGTTCACCTGTTCACCTGTTCAACCATCAGAGTTTATGTTCACCTGTTCACCTGTTCAACCATCAGAGTTTAGATTCACCTGTTCACCTGTTCAACCGTCAGAGTTTAGGTTCACCTGTTCAACCGTGCTCTGACCAATCAGAGAGGGTCTTGGACTTCAGGCACTTGCTGCAGTTCGGTCACGACCTTTGACCTTTTTTTCTCACCTGAGAAACTTTAGTTTGAAAGTCGGCAGACAGGAAGTTACCTGAGAACCAGGTTCTGGTTCAGAGGAAGTTTTTATTGGAAACACGACAGCGAATTAAAATTTTTCTTTCAAATGTCACAGCTGATCTATGACATCACTTCCTGTTTGTGTGTAGGTCCAGTGACCAACGCCGCCATCATGGCGGCTCCGGCGAACATGTTCCTTCCCGACAGTCGCCCCGCCGTCCCTCTGCCACGCTTCAGCCGCCACCTACACGCTGCTGAGGACGGCGGCGAGGCGGGGGAGGTGTGTGTGCGTCTGGGACTTTACACACAGGTGAGTCAGTGAAGGGGGGGGGGGTTATTACAGCTGGGCTTTTATTCTGAAATGCTGTTCCGTGGTTTCAGGACGAGGAGGAGTCGTACCTGCAGAAAGCTGACAGGCTGAATTCTCTGATGATGCGGCACCGACTGTTCCACTCCCCCGCCCCGAGTCCACCGCTCGACCTCGTAGTGTTTGGACTGCGACAAACATTTATTTCTACGAAAATTTTTGAAAACCCTGGATTTAGACTCCCCCTGGTGGTGAAGAGAATCAAAGCGATTTAAGGTGTAACGATGTTTCATCAGCGTCACAGATTAATCAGATTAAACATCAGCAGCAGCTTTGACTCGTCCTCAGTGAGTTTTTCATCATCAGAGCAAAGAAACTGATTCAGGCTTCGATTCTGACGTTTGACACCAAAGATCTGAAGATTTAGAAATTATTTAAAAAAAAAACATAAAAACACTTTTTTCTGTTCAGGAGCAAATTAAAATTACTGCAGTTTGATAATCAAACATTGAAATTGTCTTTTCCTTTTTTCAATCTGT
>RPOG01007488.1:0-15133 GCA_008086565.1 Thalassoma bifasciatum | reverse complement strand
AAAACATAACAATAATTGTTTATTGTTTCAGAGATATGGCTACTGTGGTCAACAAAACAGGGAAAAAAAAGTTCATTTCATACTTAGAGTAAAATTTTCACAACTAATCCTCTTAATTTGCAATAAAAAGTTGCGTAACCACATCCACACTTATTACAACAACATGGCTCAGTAGTAGAAGGGTTCAAGTGCTGAATTTTCAAGTGGTGAAAAAAATTAGCACATCAGGACACACACACACAGAAATCTGAATGATGGAAGTGTGTTGCTGCACTGCAAAAACTGAAATCTAAGAATCTAAAAATGTCTTATTTCAAGTTTTTTAAAGACAAACATGAGGTATCAATTGCTTGTAACAAGTAAAAAAAAAATCTGCCGATGGGAAAAGATAAAAGATTTTTGTTTTAAGGCATCTTTCTAATTTCAAGAAACTTCCTGGGCAAATTCGTCTTATCCCATTGGCAGCTTTTTTTGACTCATTTTTGTCTTAAAAAATTGAAATAAGACATTTTTATGACCTGTTCTGGTGAATGTGGCTCAAATTAAGAACAAAAAGACCATTTTTACTACAAATAAGACATAATGACTTGCTTAGATTTCGGTTTTTGCAGTGTGGTGTCGAATTTTAAATAGAATTTTTTTTATACCACTTATTTACTTCAAGTTTTATATTTGATTTGTTGTCTGCACTATTCCAAATGAGTCACAGGCTCTTAATGATTTTCATATAGTCATTTTGTGTTTTTATTAACATCTTGTAGCATCTCTTCTTTGATAGATTTGGATTAGTGAAATATTTTTATGCGTGGGAAAAGCATTAATAATGGAGAGAGGACTCACAGCTGGCACAGTTAAAATGGAAAGAGAAGAACTTAATTAATAATGCAGTTCATTCAATGAGTCATAACTGCCTCCATTATATCCAATTGAACATCAAAGAAGAGTCTTTTTTTTTTTTTTTCCCCCAGCGCTCATTTAAAGAGCCGTGCACATGAACAAACTCTGCATAACAATTGCAAAAGAGTCTGATGCAACAGCTGCTCTGTTTGACCTTCACCGCTCTCCGTAATCATAAACAGCTCTGAGGCTCTGAAGAGGTGAGGAACGACAGCATTGGTATGCGGGGACAAAGTTGCCCTTCACGTTGGTTTTCTGATATCAAAAACTCGTGCTTGGACATGCACACACACACACACGCACACACTTGTGGATACAAACGTAAAACTGTTTCCTCTATAAAAAGAGAAGCAGCATCTCGGGAAAAAGAGTTGTCTTTTATCTGATCCTCTTTTTGCTCTGAAAGGACTGACAGGCTGTCGACTGTATCTGCCATCTTCAACTACTCCAGCGTAGATTCACCTTTCATTCATAAATTACTCCAACATGGGCGTGCTGGTGAGGCTGTCCAACATGTTTAGTGTGATCAGGGCAGAGAGACTAAGAGCCAAAGAGGGAGAATATCCCCCCAAACATACCTCCTCACCAATCATTTCATCCGACACGACCTTGTCAGCAGAGCATGAAGCGAGCTGTCAATCAGGTCTTTTTACCCCTCCATGACACAGAAAGCATGGGGGCACAGGGAAACACTCACTGACACCACAAATAATTCATGATCTGCCATTAAATATACATTAAAACAAGCTCAAATATTTTATTCAGTGTTTAATGTTCACAGCCATGCAGAAAACACACATGGAATATGAAACTACCTTCACAACCTGATGAAAAATAAAACTTTTGAAGCTAGGATCAGAGAGGAAAATGTGAGTAAAAGCACTTTCCTGATTTCTGTTGAGAATAAAGTTTAATTTAAAGAACAAAGTTGAACTTCTAGTAAAGATGTCAGTATATCTGAGGAGTAATATACACTGCCAGTCAAAAGTTTTAGAACAACCCAATTTTTCCAGTTATTTATTGCAATTCAAGTCACTCAAGTCCGATCAGTAGCTTGAAATGATACAACAGTAAGTGGTGAACTACCAGAGGGTAAAATAAAAAGTAAGGTTACCCAAAACTGAAAAACAGAGAACATTTCAGAACAAAAACACAAATTGTGTTAACAATTGATAGCTGTCCTGCAGCAACGGAGGGTGACCAAGCCTTAAAAAGCTGCTGCTACTAATTCCTACAGGTGTTCCAAGTTTTCTTGATTACTAACAAGCCCCTCTGTCAGCATAAAAGCAGTGTTTGAACACAATGTGGTACCATACCCTCGTGAGCATCAGTTGAACAGTATTGTACTGCAGAAAGTAGTGTGTTGCTACAGAAATGGCAAGAAAAAGGCAATTAACAGTGGAAGAGAGACAGACCATCATAACACTGAAAAATGTAGGTCTTTCCTACAGAGAAATTGCAAAGAAAGTCAAGGTGTCAGTGAGTACAGTTTCCTTCACCATCAAAAGGAAGTCAGAAACTGGGGCCCCCTGAACCAAAACGGCTACCACAGCATCCTGCAGCACCATGCAATACCCTCTGGTATGTGTCTAGTTGGTCAGGGGTTCATCTTACAGCAAGATAATGACCCAAAACATAAGTCCAAGCTATGCCAGAACTATCTTGCCAAAAAAAAAAACAAGCTGGTAAACTTGAAAACATGGTGTGGCCAGCACAGTCTGAATCATTTTTGACCAGAAAAAGCAGCAGATACCTCACCTGAAATAACACCCCGACTTGGACTGGATTACTATCAGAGCACAAATTTATATGGTTGATGATTTGCCCTGGCATTTTTACTTACAACTAACAGACATGGTCAATTCAAACAGGATTAACACACAGAGACGTCCCCCACAATTATTACAAATTAATCAGAGGCTGAGGTGAAACTAATCCTGTGGGAATTAAGCTGAAGTCCTGGCTGTTTTGCACCTGATATCTTGTGTGCATGAGAAACATATATTTTTATTTTTTCTGCTACTGTCCAATTAGGGGCTCCATAGACATGTCTGTAACTTTTATGAAAAAAGAAAAAGAAAGAAAAAAATCATTGCCTAGGAAGAATAAAAACACTTGCAGAAAAAAAATCTCATCGTAAGTGTTTTTATTTCACGCATCATAGAGCTGATAGTGTTTTAGCACTTTCTACGATAAGCTTAGACGTTTGTTGTGGATTTTTTTTTTCTACAATTAGAATCAATAAAAGATCTCAAGTCGTCTTTGAGAGTATTCAATCAGCCCTGCAAGGTGAAGCAGCTAGTTTCATAGAGTAAAGAGGCAATCTGAAAAAGAGCTTCCCAAGTTTCAGTTCAATACAGAGAGAAGAAAAACACATGAGACACACAAAGTGCATGATCTGCAGAGATAAATGGGAGAGTCTGATGAGAAGCACTGGAAAAGTAATTTATAATTTGAGCTAGCAGCTCTGTCACAGGACAAATCAAACTCTTAAATCAAGGCACCGCTGCACTTGTGGAAGAATATAGTGTCACCTGAAAGGCCTGTCATCATTTCAACAAGAATATTCACAACAGTATCAGCCTGTCCAGATTCAATGATAGGATTTATTCTGTATAAATGGCAGTGACCACATGTTGCAGCAGTGGTCAGACAAACCCTTCTGCACGAAGTGAAATAACATGAATCAACAGCCTCTGTCTTGTTCACTCAGCTGTGGAACAAAGTCGGCAGTCTGTTCATTTAGAATCTGTCCGTCATGCGTCTGTGTGCTGTCTGTGTGCTGTCTGCAGAGAGACAGAATCAACACACATCTTATTGGAATCCATTTCATAGCACAGCCAAAGGTAGACTCGCTTCATTTCCGTATAACATATAAGCTGAGTCTCAGCAGCCAATATCCATCCATAACCACAGCATCAACATCTGCTCAGTGCCATGTAGCAGCAGAGTTTGTTTCAGGCTGCGGGGCCATCAGAGAAAAACCTTTATTTTTATAGTGTTCATGAATTAAAGATGGCTTCCCCTGGGGTTGTTGAGGGAGAGTAGAAGCTTTATGGATCTCTCTCTCCACCACATTAAATCTCCTGAATACCACGGGCCATGTCTCAGGATGTTAGACACGGAAAACAATAACAGCCAAACATTCTTATCTAGCTGTTTGTTTGTATTTCTCCCTCTCAAACCCTTTTCCTTTCTTGTTTTCTCCCTCGCTTCCTGCCCTCGCTGTCATTCCTGCTTCATTCCCGGCGCTGAGAGTTCGAGCAAGTCCATTAAAAACTGCATTACCCACAAGTCAGCAGGTTACATAGTCTATTACGGCTGAAGGTCAGGTGTTTTTGTTCTAGGGTGGGTGGATCTTGGAAAGTAGAGCTGGCAGATGTGGAAGGTGGGATAATGGATATGTTCTGCTTCAGGATGGATCAAAATGCACTTTAGATTTACAAAACCAACAACATCCTGTGCTGTTTTTTTTTTTTGTTTGTTTGTTTCTACTGGAAAATATAAAGAACCAGAGTCTCCTTTTAGACTGATAAAACAGCAGTATCATTAAGATAACAGGCTTTGAATATGACAATGCTTAAATACTACATGTACTCCAGTATTTCAAGAAGTTAATATTTAACAAGTGTTGGATGTAACAGGATGAAAACAAAGTCTGAATACAGCAGGCTGTGGTGTATAACTTGACAAACTTTGCACTTTGCATCTGGCAGAATAGACAGAATAACAGGGGTTTGTTCTGATTGGCTGGCATAGGTTTCACATCTTTAGAACACTGCCATCTAATGGGTCTGGCATGCTTGGAGCTGCACACTTTGACAGCTTTGCCTGGTTATGTGTAGATGATTAGATGTGGACAAAAGCATTTTAAAAACAAATGAAGGGGGTTATTCGTTAATAAAAAAATACCTGGCTACATGTGCAAAGGGCCAAAGTGTCCTGTTGGTGAAGTTAGCCATGTCTGTGACTTGAGAAAACTTCAGCAGATGGTTGATAAACTGCACCAAAGTTTCTAATTAACCAGCATTCATGGAAAACTTCTTCGTCCAATCAAATCATTTGGTCTGAACTGAATCCGTCCATCCATCCATCAGTATTCTTCTTCTGTTCAACTTTAACTGGTTCATAGTTATTTTGCAAGTATATTTTTATCCAACGCAATGAGCGCAGCTGTCTCTAGCTCTCCTACACTCTGCTGCTTTCTGCTCACATACAAATGTAAACATGAAAACATAAACATGCTATAGTGTGACTCTACAATAATGAAAAATTTCACAAAAGTTTAGTCTTAAGTCTTGTTATGCCCTCCATTAAGACTTGGGGGTAGAAATTTTGAGTGGCCTGTAAAGAACTACAGCATTAACTACATTCGTCCAACCCCCCCCCCCAATCAGCAGTGCAGCCTTTGGACACGAAAGGTCCTCTGAATATCTATTTATTCTATGTAATCTTTATTTTACCAGGAATATTCCCATTGAGATGCAATGATCTCTCTTACAAGGGAGTCCTGGCCAAGACTGCAGCACAAAAAGTTTCACATGTAGCAGGACAGAACAACAGACAGCATCAAACAAACGGTACGTCAGTTAAGGGATAAAAATCTTTCAGCAGTAAAAGAAGTGCACAGGCTCATCAGATGATCCTTAATCCCAGTTTTAAAATAATCAAGACAAACAAAACGATCCATTTTTAAATGACTTTCACAAAAGACAGAGCGAGTCCTAGGAACTACAAACATAATCTATTTACAGCCAGGTTACAGCCAGTGACAACTTTGGGGGTCAGTAAAGAGCATAAATAAGTCTGCAGATAATTTAGTATGGCCTTATAAAGACAGATACACCAATGCTCCATTTCTTCTGTTGTCCAAGGAAGACAAACCTACTTTGTCTTACAAGACACAGTTGTGAGTACGAAAACCCAAACCTTAAACAAATTGCAGTGCAGCATGGTAAACTGAGTCTAGCATTTTCAAAGAGGCTGAGGTAGCATGAATATACAGAACGTCACCATGGTCAAGTACAACGTTCATCCAAGATCAACCCAGAGTTATCACTTTCGGTGTCGGTTATGGTCAACATTAACTTGTATATAGATCTCAATAAACCTGCAACATCAAACCGAGCTTAAGTCTCAAAGACTCTTTAGCAGGACTCTACAGTTTGTATTTATGGAGCCAACTTTTAGAAACCCAGTATTTGTGTGCCTCAACTGAACACAAAACATAGAAGCTTCAAGGAGTCATATCCTGAACCATCAGAGGCCCTTCAGTCAGAGAAACATTTCTACTTTGAAACCTCAAAACTCCTGTGAAGAGGAGTTAACAACACAAATTCAACTGAAGAAGAGAGGGCAACAAGTGAGTCTCTGCATACAATCAGTTTGTGGTTATTTTGGATTGAAGGAAGGATAAGACACAAGATACTTTCAAGAGGGCTGATTTAAAACACACACACACACACACAAAAAAAAACCCCCATAAAGTAGTATACTTTACTCTCATCATGGGTATTTTTCAGATGAATTCTATTTCAATGCAAGATGAGTTTCTGTCATAAGTTAATAAGCTGCTTTAGCTAAATAAAGTCAGCGCATTAAACAATCATGGAGATACTTTCAGTAATTGTAGGAAAATTGAAACAATCAGAGTTTCTGTTGACATGTCTAATAATTCACTCAAACCAATAACACTGTTAGGTGTCTTTGGGAATTAACAGCTGTTAACGCGCCACATACAAAGAATACGTATTTCTCAGACGATGACATTTGTGGAACTTATTCCAACTTGTGAACAGAACCCTCACAAGGGACCAGTGAACATGAAATGACTAAAAAAAAGGTGCAAATTTGAATCAAGCATCAATGCAAAGTTGATCAATTAGAGATCCCTAAAAAATTTCTTCACCTCTGAATATGTATGGGAAAACTTAAAATGTTTTATGAGTGGGATACAACATGCTTACCGCTCATCGTTTCTACAGGGGGGGGGGTCATGGGTTTGTCAGTGATGCAGTTCAAATACAGCACTTTCTGCTTCCTCTGGAGATTTTCTAGCTGACAATGACGTCTCCTGAGGGCTAATATACATTAATTACAAACCTGTGTGCATCCACAAAAACACACAGACACACACACACACACAGACACACACACACACACAGACATAGACACACACACACACACACACACACACACACACACACACACACACACACACACACACATGCGGCAGCCTTGTGTTTTTCCCCCGTTTCTGACAGCTGCCATCAGCCCTCTTTGCTGCACATCCTTTTATCTGACAGCAGCATCATGCATGGCCAAGGGGAGATCTACACCCACGCCTGCACGTATACACATATACATTCACAGGGAGTAAACACTTCCGTCTCCCCATCGCGCCAAACCCAAACACCTCTCCTGTTTGAACCCTCCACCCATCCATCCATCCATCCCTCTGTTTAATCCGCTCTTCTCCCCTGGCCTCCACAAAATGAAATGCAAATAACTCGGCATAACCTGGGGCGTCATTTATCTAAATTAGAGCGCAGAGTGTGGATCCCCATGGGGCACCCATATGCTAGCACAGTTAGCGCCATTAGCTTCATTAGCCCATGTCAGACCATTAATTACACATCAAGCCTATCAGTTAGCTGGGGCTCGGGGTTCTCGTACGCTCTGGACTTCAGTGGGCAGGAAAGAGAGACAGACAGGCTTTAATCAGCAGGAGGGCTGAAAAATACTGCTCCTCAGCATTTTTGCTAATGTGGGAACAAACCGGGAGGAACAAATGTTATCTATGAAATGTGGTCTGGGATATTTGCTGCCACGCTCCAAAACTTCCCACACTTGAAATTATGATTATCATTCTATAATAAGACTTTATTATTCCACCTCCGTTAGACTTTTGTTGCTGGATGGGCTATTGAGCTGCCATTGAGACAAAAAAGGCACAAATATTGAATTATCTCGTAAAAATCAGCTTGTTAAGCGAAATCAATTCTCTTTGGAGCTCATTTGACCTCATTGGACAAAAAGTCAGTGGTCATAAATGGTTTTAACAACATATGATTGTGACTATGTACAGCAGGAAGGGTCCTCTGCAACATTGTCTTCTCAGTTTTATCCAACAAAGGAGTTGACTGTGACTAATTGGTGTGCACCAGTTTCAAAGAGAAGACGTGCGTATTTAACATATATAAGAGATTATCCTCTCAGCATGTTAATCTGAGCTGTGATTCTTGCAGTGGGAAGCATGCATTTATAGAAGAAAAATATAGCTGCAGAGCTCCATGCAGAGATGTAATCACACAATATTATAATGCTGCCTCAACACAATTGTCCACGCACACTTTATGCTAGGGCTGGTGGATAAATAGAATATACTCGATATATCGCGGGTTGTTGCACGTGGGATGTATAAAATGACCACATTGCGACCATCGAGTGTAAATTGCCAGGTAAATGTTTTGAGACGTCAGTCTGTAATTGTCTTCGCAGTTGCGTTTCTTTCACTCTCTGCTGCTGCTTCTCACACTAAACAGCTCACTCCCCGGCTCATCCAGAAAACTCTCCTGCACATGCGTGTTTCTGTGTTGGGAGACGAGCGAAAGGACGCCGCTTTGCCACCTGTGTGATCCTCACCTGATTATCTCCCAGCTCTTCACCACAAAGAAGAGAAACAAACGCGACGTGTACTTAAGATTCAGTTTCAGTTTCATTCTATGTGAGCTTCATTTGGGGTTATTTACCACTCAATACCAAAAAATGCACACCAAATGTCACCACAAATGTACACAAAAGTCTAATAATGCTCTGAAAATAAAACTCTGAGCTGTTAAGTAAACAGAGGGAGGAGGATAAACCTCTTACTGTTGTGTTGCTCATTAAAGATTCCCACTGACATTTCACGGAGCATTCATTCACGCGTCTCGGTTTATTGCCCGACTAACTTCCTGAACCTGCGTGTCCTTCAAAATAAGAGCACGCTGTAAAACTAACATTACACCACAAAACCACAGTGAGAGCCCAGGCTCAGAGACAGAAGTCACTAACAGAGTCCTTTCAGCTCAACAAACAGAAGACAAGTAGCTGATTTATGGAAATAAAAGTTAGATTAAGTCATCCCCAGCTTTAGTTCATGTTATTTTCATTTTTTTTCAATCTTCATTGTTGTATTTTTAGAAATTTATCGAGACAGTCATGTGATACATTCAACCAGAAAAATAAATCTGAATGAAATCTTTTGCTGGAATTGAAAATATGTAAATAAATAAAGTGTGTTTCGGAGTAAACGGTTTGTTAAACTTGACCTGATTTTGATTTTTCCCTTTCTGGCTGCAAATTTTATAAATCTTACTGAAAGGTCTGCTTGAATCATTATACTGGTGTCATTTCATTAATTAAAGTGTTGAATTGAACATTTAATTTTGTGATTTACAGGAAAAATCAAAATATCGAGATATATATCGTGTATCGAGATATAGCAAAAAAATATTGAGGTATTGAATTTGGGCCATATCGTGCAGCCCTACTTTATGCCATTGTCTACAGTCTGTAATGCACTTATGTCTACATGTGCCTTTTCTTTAAAGGAAACAGTAAATGGACTTGTACTTCAATAGCACTTTTCCACTGCTGGGTCCATTTACCCATCCACACTACACTCACACACTGAAGGCAAGAGCAGCTTAAGTAAGGGACCTTCAGTGTACTACTAACTAATCTTATTCATTATACATTAAGTTAACACTGTTAACAACAGTTGAAGCAATTTTTGATTCTGTGTCTTGCTCAAGGACACTTCAGAATGTGACAGCAGTTGCTGGGATCAAAACCCTTGACGTGATTGAGAGAGGTCGACTCTACCACTGTGCCACAGCCATCCATCGTTTACATGTTTTATGATGTGAAGCACATGGGTGTTTATTTTGCTCATGGAAAAGAACAGAAGAATTTAATCAAAGCACATCACTAAAGATGAAACCTGAAACACATTTTAACAGGCATCAGTGATATTTTTGAAGCTGTCAGATTTACTTTCTATATCAATGATCAGTGTTGTAAACTGATTTATTTCTTATTGCTCTATGATGTCCCAGTTTCACAGTAAGAAAGCCCTGTGTCTTTTTGAAGAGTTGGGGCCTTGTTAACAAGCTGTAAATCTGCACACAAGAATAGTTCATTTTGTTGTTAATTATTTTAATCAAATTATCTGTTGATACAACAAAAGTTCTCAATATGATCCAATTGGAAATTTTAATTGGAATTTGAACTAAAAAGGGTTGAATATTTGTTCTTTCAATCTCCTGGTAAATTTGTTCATTTTTTTTCTTTTTTGTTTAATATATTGGCAAAACCTAATTAAACTCTGTGTATTAAGTGTCAAACAAACGCTGCTTTGTATGTTAAAAGAAGCAAACATGGTTTGAGGTGTTAGAATAAGATGAATCATTTTGAAATATCTAACTGTTGTTAACAGTGGTCACTGTTGGCAGTTGCCATACCTGAACTACTTACGTTTGGAAAATGAATGAAAAAAACAAAACAGACAGACAGACAGGCAAACAAGCAAACAAAAAATGGTAAATTGTTGTTTGTAGTCTTCAGATCTAAATCAGTCAAATTTTAAGAGAAAATGAAATATTTATAGAACTTCTTATTTCATTCTGTGGCAACAATTCATATTGGGTTTCTGGCAGTATTTTTGCCAAGAGCTAATCATGTTCATATGTTAAGAGCTTGATTGCAGATGGGTGAGTCACATGTCAAGCCACAGTGGCAAAGACACAGGTGAAAGTAATACAGTCAAATACGGCTGTTTTCCAAAAAGCTCCTACAGTTTAAGAGTCTCACCAGAAGATGGGATTTAGACCTAGGTACAGAAAGGACTATTAGACTGACAAGACTCATTTGATAAACAACCCAAGAGTCCATGAGAGAGCTAAAAAGGGCCAACGAAGAGAATAAAGAGGAACTCCATGTCTAAGAAATCACTCATCCTCTTCCTCCCAAACAAGTATGTTTAATAGTGGAAGTAAGAGCATTTTTCACAAGCACGATGCAGATGGAACTCAAAGGATTGGGATTAAAGCTGTGTAGCCTTAAGAAAACCATTAATCAATAAGGCTAACAGAGAGAAAAAGGCTTCAATTTGCTATAGAGCATAAAGATTGGACTTCAGAGGAATGGAATAAGGTCATGTGGTCTGATGAGTCCAGATTTGCCCTGTTTCAGAGTGATGGGCGCATCAGGGTAAGAAGAGAGGCAGGTGAAGTGATGGATCCATCATGCCTAGTGCCTACTGTACAAGCCTGTGGAAGCAGTGCTATGATCTGGGGTTGCTTATCTAAGCAATGCCACAGCAAACGCATGCTGTAATCAAAGTTAAAATATTAATACCACTGAACTCAACCTAGCTCTGTTATGGGGCACTCACATCAAACATGAATAAGCTAATTTCTATACTCTCACATACAAGTGACTTACATGTACAGTCAACAAAAAGACACGAGATCCTGTCAGGGTGAAACCAAACATCTGAGGCAGCTCATGGCAGCTTTTGTTCTGGCTTCACTCCACGAAACAACCGGTGATGTTTGGATAATTCAATGATGTGATTACGGCTAGAAAATGTTGAGCAGATTACAATGCTTTTAACATAACTTGACAGGAAGTAATACCTAATACTAGGCTTCCTCAGGGCAACAAAGACCTCCCTGCTGCTCCAGCAGACTGACATATTGATTCTCTGGCAGTTTTGTGCTTTGTCGGCTGGCAAGACACAAAGCTGTGGAAGCCAAAACGTAGATACAAGAAAATAAGTTAATTGTAGTGAAAGCATGTGTGTGTAAAATAAAAAGAGAACATCAAATAAAGAAGTGCTGGCCTGTACTTTAACACTGTGGACGACATCTGCAGCTAAAACCATCTCAGGGCTTTTCCTCCTGGATGAGGTCACCATGTCCTTCTGCTCAGTTAATCACTGTCCCTTCACAACCAAAGGTTAATCACAAAGCTAAAAGATCATAAGTGTGAGGTAAATGTTGTGTAAAATGGTTTTCATAAAAGGTTCAAGGTGTGAAAAGAGTCTTTGTTCACTGAGTTGCACGTGACAAACTTCTCCAACACCCAAATTGCAATTAACTCTAAAAATAGCTGGATTCAAGCTGCTCAGTGGCTAATGCATATCACTCATTATCACCTGCTGCTATCCACACACACACACACACACACACACACACACATACATAAACACACACATAAACAGTGTCACCTTCTCTCTCTGATAAATGAGTAGGAGTGTGTTGAAAGGGCATTGAGGTATACGTAACAATGTCATAAAGAAAAAAAAGAAGAGGGAACAGATGCTCTTACATGAACATTGACATAAAATGAGTTATAAAAAACGGATGCACACTCCCTCATGTCCTACAAACATATGTCATTGTGTCTATCCTAAGACCTTAATGTATAGATCTTGTGTACACAGGCTTAACTTTGTCTACAGCTGGGGATCTGTCGACAAATTTAAGCAAAAATGTCTGTCAAGAAATAACTTTTAATTAATTACTCTGACACAAAAGTCAATACATGTTTCCAGTTAATCCAGGTCTTCCAACCCACTCTGTATTTTGCCATACAAGACATTTGTGAAAGAGAAACATAAAAACATGTCCCTTAAATGTACAATATAATAAGTATAAGTCTTAATGCAGCATCAATAAGAAGTAAAAATGTATATTTTCCTTATTACTCGCAAGGTAAAAACCCTGACCCCTCAATATGTGGTTTCTTAAAATAATTCCTCCCTGATTGCTGAACCCATAAGTCTGTTTGAGGTTGATTAAACACAACACAAAATAGATTTCATTGTATAAGATTCCAACTCTATTTTTTTTTCTGGTGTAAAGAAAGATGATATGAATTTTAGTCCTTAGCTGGTGACTTGGTTTCACCTTTTTCGAGTCTTTTTTCAACCATTTGGAGAAACAGATGCTATTTCAGGAAAACAGCTGAATGTGTACAACAGAACATTACAACACACACACACACATACACACACACATATACACACAAATAAAAAAACAAGAAAATAGGAACAAACAAAAAAACAATTTGGTAGCCGAAACCAGACTCCAAATGTTTTGACATGTTTGACAATTCCAACTGGAAATCAAACAAAGTCTTTATTTTGAGTGTGTTTTCTCTATCTGCCCGATGGATGATTTGGATTCCAGTGTCGTGTTTTAGTCCAAAAACCTGGAGTCCAAGTCAAGTCTTATGTCCTCAGTGTTCAAGTCGAAGGTCGTCTGAGTCCACAGAGAAGAATCACTGTTATCACTCTGAGATCTCACTATCTGTATTACAAAGAGAACCTCTGTTTCACTGACTGACCTGGACCTTGAAGATGTGCAGACTTTACTTCTAACATACTAATGTTACACTCTGACTCTCAGCGCATCTGGAGGCTCAGGTGATCAGAACTGTTGACGTGCTGGTTTCACACTCGAATGCACATCAGAGCTCACTGGAGATGAAAAATGAAATTAGGACTATCCACCTATTATTTGCCGTAATTTTTTGCACTATAAGGCGCAGTTAAAATCCCTTCAATTTTTCAAAAATCAACCGTGCGCCTTATGATCCGGTGTGCCTTATGTATCATTGTTTTACTACGACTTTGGTAGGATATGAAGCTGCACTGCTGGATGGATTGTCGTAGTATTACAGTTACCGTCATTGTCAGGCCCCTGTTGGAGTAATACATACTGTGTTTCAACATACGGGAACTGTAACATTATGGGCCCAATTCCAATTCCTTTCTTAACCCTCAATCTTAACCCTCAAGCTCAACCCTCAATCTTAGTAGCCCTCAAAACCAAGTGTTAAGGGCTATCTTGTGACTTAGAAATGGGACACCCCTTAAATGCAAATGAAATTGTTGTGGACTGTCTGTCAGTTATTCCTTCGGTTAGCGTTATCAAAAAATATCTGTATAAATAACACAACCACGGACATATTCAGCTGTCACAGCATACCATAGTTTATTGAAAGGTAAACACCAGCTATAACTATCGTTACATAACTCTGCGGCTACAGGAGATGACATTAGCCCGGTCATCTTATACCATTATCAGCACAAGCATGTTATATAGGCTGTTATCTTGATAAAACAATTACATTACCACTGAGAAAAAAGACCATTTTGTAACGTTAACTAACTTAAACGATAGCAACATGGCTTATCCGCACCGGACGCTATTGACAAAAGATAGTAAAATAAAAATAAATGTTATGCAACAACGAGGTAAATAATCCATAAAATGGGTCTAAACTAAGATAATACAATGGTTTTCGTAATATTTATATCTCCATTAACAAAGAAAATACTTAATTTGTAGCTCACCTTCTCTGCCGCTTTGGACGCCATGTTTATTTACTAAAAATACGGAATGCATTCTGGATGTCCCTTAGTCCCAAGGGTGGTGTCGGAGAATCTCAGTATTGAGGGAGATACAGCCTCAGTCGTACCCCTCAACCTTAACATTCTGAGAATCGGGACAGCACTTACACTTCGCGGGAGTGCGCATTTTGAGATTGAGGGTTAAGACAGGAATTGGAATTCACCCATGATCTGTGTATACAGACCCCAAAACGGCACCTGTGAAGAGACATGCTGACAAAGCAGATTTCAAGCTAAAGGCTATTAGTCACACAGCAGAGCATGTGAATAGAGCAGCTGCGAGAGAATTTCATATTAATGAATGAAAAGTGGGTGTATTGTTTTGTGAAAACAATAATGAGGTCTGTATTGCTTGTAACTAATTTTTAAAAAAATCTGCCGATGGATAAGAAAAAAAGTTTCTTGCATTTAGACATTTTTCTCATCTCAATGGCATTTTTTTTATTTGTTGCAAGCAATTCAGACCTAATTTTTGTCTTTAAAAAAAAACAAAAACAAAAAAAAAAACTTGAAATAATATATTTTATGACCTAGTCTGGTGAATGAGGCTCAAATCAAGAAAAATACAACTTTTTTTTTTTTTTTTTTATACAAACAGGACATAATGACTTGCTTAGGTTTCAGTTTTTGCTGTATGAATCCTGAAAGCCAGATTTCCACTTAAGACATAGTCCTGGGTTTGTCTGCAACAGCAGCACTGAATACTGCAGTACGTTATCTATCCTATTTGAAGGAAAAATGTACAAAATAAACTGGCTGCTCACTGTAAAC
>RPOG01007487.1:0-18008 GCA_008086565.1 Thalassoma bifasciatum | reverse complement strand
TGGAAAATAAAAGAAGTCATTATTTGACGACTTAATTAACATGGTTGTTAGGTAAGGTAGCTGCCAGCAACTGAAGGTCAAGTTCCCCTGGGTTCCAGAGAAGAAGAAGGCTGTCATGGACAAGTTTAACAAAGTGAAAAGCTAAAATTAGCAAACGCTTTGACATTATCTGATATACACTTACAAAGAAGTGTCAGGATAATCAAATGTTAACACTATAATGCTCTTGTTTTGTGAGGTCAAAGGTAGTGCATGCACCAGAAAATATACCTGTGATAAACTCATAATGTTACATAACCATGGAAAGAAACAGTTTTACTGCACACACTCAAATGACTTTCAATGTAATAGATGCAATGGCAAGAAAAGTCATCTTTATGAAAGTATGTGTCTTTGTTGTGATTTCAGTATGAAGGCGATTCCTGGATCTTGAAAAACTAATAGCTGTCTGCAGATGCCCCAGTTACTATGGCAACAGAACCTAGGATGAACTCAAGCTCATCTGTCATGAGTTATTTAACAGCTGGGGTTGGAAAAGGGATATGGTTTTTCCCAGAGCTGGTTGCATAACTTGCTGTTATGTGATAACTAAACAACATGTGTTTTTTTTTCCTGTTTGAGTGTTTCTTTGTTTTTCCTTTTATATTTTATACAGTACATATGTACCAGAGAGGTTTTGGAGCACATTAGAAATGAGACTCAAAAGGATAGAACTGAGCAGTAAAATAGTGGTTTATGTTTCCAGGCATCGGGTACCAGCCTGAAATGCCCACCTTTTTGGGCACTTTTGGACAACAAACAACAGTATTTGTCAGTTTATAGTTTTATTGTTATTGTTATTGTACACACTAGATGGCAATGTTATAGAACGAGCCTGGCTATATATTTGAGCCTGGTAAAATAAAACTGGGACGCATCAGCAGCTAGACTAAGAACAAGGTTTTGTACTTTTATTTATCAACTTAAAAGGAAATGATTGATTCATAAGAGAACATTATTGCAGACTAGTTTCACAGCAGATATTCGGGAAAATAGCACCACCTGCAGTCAGAAGTAATCCCAGGTAGGACCATCCACACTAAAGAGAGAACAACAATGAAGGCTGGAAGCATGACATAAAAAACAATATACTGCACTTGATAAAGAAACATTCCTCACAATTTTATGGAATCGGTCAAATTGTTTTTTGAAGCTGCAAACTTATAGAAGTATTTCCGTGCCATAAAAATGATGTCTCAAAATAATCAGTTTATTAAAACTGAGACAGTTAAAAAAATAAACATCCCAAAAAAATATTCTGCATAACATTCAGAAATAGATTGAGATTACTTAACTGGACTATTTTTTTCCTTCTTAGTTTTAGTTTTAAGGTTTGATGCAGAATGACTGTTGTCTCCACTCCAACACAGCAGGGGGCGGTAATGCGACTGCTTCAAGTTTTTAACTTCAGTGAATTTTATTACGATGGATGTTACCGCGGTGCTGTGAATTCAGTTTGAGAGAGGCATGGCGGCTGAGTTGTGGAACAGGGTAAACATACCCTTTCCAAGTGCTGTTTCTTGTGTCCGTGTACCTTTCGGTCTTTCTACAGGTACGTTGCACGTAAGGACCAAAATAAGCTCTGCGTCACCTTTGCTCTTGGGAAAACTATGCGCTTAAAAACACGTGTATCTCACGTGCATCAGCTGACACCAGAACCATAGACTAAGCATGTTATTTACTTTAAGCTGTAATTTAATTTTGTTGATGCATTGAATTATATTTTGTCATTTTCTATACACAGATGCTCATGTTAAAAGCTTGATGTTGGAGAACGACAATGTCCTGAAGCTGATTCGCAGTGAGATTCTTCAGACAGAGATAAGAGTCCTTTACGGGCTGCTGTACATCTTAAGAAACAGTTTCAGAGCCAACAAGACATTAAAAGGCTTACAACGGGTATGTATTGTATAGTCAGCAACCTAAGCCAAAGGTCTAGATCAGGGATGTCCAAACTACAGCCCGGGGACCAATTGTGGCCCGCCTTCTATTTTCAAGCGGCCCCCAGCTCTCATCTTACCATGTTAGTTTTGTCACTTAAATTAATTATGTTCTTATTGTTTACATTTACAGTTTCTGTCAAGTGCTTGAAACAAATCTTAATGTATCTTGTAACGTTTCACAAAGATTGTCACTGTGCATAGGCAACTTTATAAAGCTAAAGCTCTGTACAATCTGCAAAAACACAACAACTTTTACAGCTGACATTTAATAGCATTTGGCATGATGCAAAATGTGTTTCATGAGTTGTTTAGAATTTAAAAGAAAAAATATGAAAACACATGAGAGAACCAAAAAAACTGAATTTAAGATATGAAATGGACCAAAAAAGAAAAAAGTTGAAGCATAAAATGGTTCAAAATGCAGGATCAGAGGAATTTGGGGTTTAAATGTTTTGTAATTGTCGTATAAAAAAATATGATCCAGATCAGAAAAGTCCAGATCCTGTCCCTGCCATAAAATTCTCACATATTTTCCCCAGGTTTGGTTTTGTCTTAAAGGTATGCAATCACAGCACAAGTATGTTTTACTGAACCATTTTTGTTTGTTTGGTTGTTTGTTTTTTGTTTTTTTTCAGAAGCCACTAAAAAGAAATATTTTTCCAATAGAGCGCTCATTTGTAACTTTCACTGTTAGTAAACATGTCCACAAGAGCCGCCGGCCCTTGGTCATTTTCACAGTTTTCAATACGGCCCTTATGGGAAAAAGTTTGGACACCCCTGGTCTAGATAGTGAATCATGGATCTCTCAAAGCTCAAAACTTCTCTTTCAGTGGTTGTCTTGCATTCGGTATGTAACTAGGGTTCTTCTGTCTCAGGTTGAACAATGCATAAACAGGCTAAAGAGTATGAAACTTGTCAAAGCTCTTCAGGAACTACAACAACTATGTCCCAGTAAACTTCAAAGGTAGGTAAAATATAAACAGCATTTAGTATGAATATTATATTGCTGCCCCAGAGAGCTAGTATTTATATGAAAGCATGTACAAAAATGTCTCTCATGAGTTGATTTCCCATTCATGTATTACTTGTTTGATCACTAATAGCAAAACAAAAAGATCCAGATCATCCTCTGCTGAGTAGCTACAGCACAGGTCCAAAACCCAGATTCAGTTGGGTCAGTAGTTAGAGCAATTAATGACATTAAAATATACAGGAAAAAAAACCTTAAATGTTGTTTCTGCTTTCTTAGTTTTTGTTCGTGTGGAGTTGCATCCAAGTTACGTAGAGTTAAGGAGATAATCTAATGAATGTGTGTCTGTTTCAAAACAATGTAATATATTCTGCTTGGCCAGTACTTCAGGTTTTTTCAATCTTTTATCAGTAAATTAAATGCATGTAAAAATGTAAAACACAACTTGTGTACAAATTTTTTGTCATAATCATGAGCATTGTTATCTGAAATGCTACGTGTTTTTGTGTTTAGAAAACTGTGCATCAATTCTGGTGAGTGTGATCTTCCCAGTCAGCCCAAGCTGGAGTGGCTGTGTCTCAAAGTACTGGGGGCCTTACAGCTGATGAGCTGCACATTGAATCGCTGCAGCAGAGCTTTCTCGTATCCATTTTCTTCGGTGACCCTGAAAAAAATTCCTGATTGTGTCATATTTTGTTAATTTATTGTATTTACTTCATACCCTTTTCAGTTGTTGCCATACTTTCCTTAACATCTTTTAATTTCAGACTTTCAAAGCAGCATATGAAATTGGAAGAGTTCATTATCTTGAACTTAGTGATAACCAGCATGCTCAGTCGTCTCTGGTTGGTGCATTTCCTGATTTTAGCTTTTGAAAAAATACCAGTGTGTACATGTTTGAAACTTATAATTGTTTATTTGTAATTGCCTGTCAATGCCAACCTAAGTCTGTCTCTTTTCTGCTGTAACAGGGTGATGTTCAGAGGGGTCCTCAGTTGCTTGTCCGCTCTGTATGGTCAACTCTTAACACTCCTCCAAGAAGTAGCCAAAGCCCACCCCATGCCCTTTCTCACTGACTTCTCCTTGCCAGCAGATGTGACTCTCTTCCTTGGTCCTTCTGATGCTTTTTTACTGATCAAGCAGCTAGCACATGGTCCTGAAGCCAGAAAACAGAAGAAGACATCCTTTGCTGTTGTCAAAAGCCAGAAGAAAAAGATTGAAGATCTGGGTGTAGCAATTGAAAGAGGTGTGTACTTTTTCCATTGTTCTATATCCTGTACAAAGCAAGAACATGCACATGTATGGAGGAAAACAACACAAGAAAAATCTGTTGGTTTGCTATTAAGATGTTAATTTCAGGTTCTGTTTGTTCAACACACTGTATTATGTTCACAGAAGCCTCAGTGATCTTATAATTCTCAAATCAACAGCTGCTGCACCTTGTAACCAACCAACATTTTGAACTTTTCAGGCTCAGTTCCTCACAAAGAGATGAAATCTTTTCTCAAAGCTTATAGGGACTTTTCAGAGGTATGTGAGCAAAGAAGAATTTTTTATTCTATTTGCAGAATATATTCTGTTTACGTAATTTGTCTTCTAATTGTGATTTATTGTTAAAGGATAAATCCTCCCAACCCAAAACACATAAAGCTGAGAGGCAAAAGAAGTTCAAGAAACAGCTGAAAGAGGCTACAACTGTCACTGACTTAGAGACCTGTCTTGAAGAAATGATCCAATGGTGCAAATCTGTTAAGCTGAAGAAGAGAAAATGTCTTTTGACCTTCCTGCATCTGAAATGCCAAAAGATGAAATACTTGGAGGCAGCAGGCTATAAGTAAGTGCAACACTGCATTGTGAACACTCAGTGGCTGCTTTATCAGAGAAAAGCTGTTATTATTTGAATACTTCTATTCTCTGTCCTCACCCCCAGTGTCCAGAGAAGGATCAAGACCTTCAGACAGGAAGCCTGCTGGGCTTTATCCCTTAAAGGTTCACTTCCAACATCGCTGCAGTCTTCTGGTGCAATAAGAAAAAGAGCTCACCATAGGACTCGCTTCCATGGGCTACGGAGTCAGTTCAAGTCTTCGAGGTTAAGGGCTGCTGTGAAGACAAAATGGATGAAAAGAAAGAGGAAGAGGACTGAGCTACAAGAGTTAGGACTGTCAAAGGATGGTCGAAGCAGCCGGGAAACATTTGAATGTTCGACAACTGATCAAAGTAGCCATGATGACATAGATGATATATTTGCCACTGCTGGTTTGTGACACTCAAGAAGAAAATTTTAAAGAAAAATTCAAAATTCAATGATGTGTAACTCAGTATGACTGCTTTGTTTTTCAAGGAACTGTTTAAAGGAAAAAAAGGTGATAACTGGACAACCCAGCAATGCTCGGCAAGTGCCAAAAAAGCAGCAGTCAATTAATCACAACACAGTGCACACAGTCTGAAACTAAATCTATTAGTCTTTTTCAATTATTTATTTTTTCTCATTACTGTAAGAGTCTGTTGCATATTTAACATTGGAGTTTGTAACCAAAAGTGGAAATGCATCTATGTCACATCCACAGTATTCTGAGGATAATAATAAAGCAAAGGGATTGAAAGAATTACAAAGACACATGTGAAGCTTAAGATTTCTTCATAATGTTGATGCTTGTAGTCAACAATGAACTGTTGAATTTTTACTGTATCTAGTCCCGAGCACTGAACTTGTCTTTATTTCATTTTCTTTTTTATAATGTAGCTTTTTGTCACATTTTTACAACAGGAAATATTCTTATTTTTAAGATGCAGAAGTTAGCACAATCATTTACATTTGGGTTAACCAAATATGGGAATAAAACAGGCTTGGAGAAATGTTTGGGACCCTAAGAACTACGAGAGATTGATAACTCCACCTATGCAACAACTAGTGTAACTCCTAATATGTTTATTGTTACATTTCATAAATTGGGGAGACCAAACGCCCTCTTCTGCCCGAACTCCAGCCTTTTTTGGTTGGTAAAAATATGTCTCAGGGGAATTTGTAAAATTCCCCCAAATTTCTGTTTTTTTTCTTGGCTTGTTTTACAGCCCATAAACATTTATAATAAAGCACTGCTCTGGACTACTGGCATTATTCTGATGCACCATCCTGTCAAGGTGTTAAGCATGAAGGTAGTTCCCCTCTTTTCTACATGGTCATGACCGGTGGCACCGTGTACTGTCTGCAATACTGGAGCCTTTGTGTCAGCAGAAATCAAAATGCCTCAAAATCTAAATTAAACTTAAATTGATATTTTGAGGCATTATTTATAGTTTATCAAAAGAGAAATATATTTTTCTCATTACTTGAGCATGTGGTGAGGCATTATTGTGGGAGCCCATTTATGCTTGTCAAAGAAATAAAAATAAGAATGAGAACTTGGCTGTGGGAATTTTTGTTGCCCTTATTAAGCAAAAAAAAAAGTAACTCAAATGGAAAGGTAAAAAATTTAGATAAACAATAAAAAAAGTCGAAATCATAAGATAATGAAGTCAAATTGTGTGATTCGAATTTGAAGCTGATATGATAAAGTCAAAATTATGATGAAAAAGGTAAAAGTTGTTGCATAAAAGTTCTAGTTTTGACGTTTTCTTATTGATCCGACCAATCTTAAAAATTTCGACTAAATATGGACCAGCAAATTTTTTACTATTGTAATTTTTAAAAAATTGGGTGTCTGTAACATATGCTTACATGACAGAAAATTTTCACTTCCAACACAAATGTTTTTTTTTTTTTTTTTTTTTTTTTTTTTAAATTGAGTCTATGGGTTGTTAATCTACTTTGTTGTATTTGAGTAATTTGCGGTATCTCCATAAGTAGGGCACCTTCTGGGGTTTTTAGAATATGGTCACCCCACATTATTATTATTATTATTATTATTATTATTATTATTATTATTGTTGTTGTTGTTGTTGTTGTTGTTGAGAACGGTTGACGTAGAAATTCAACCGGAATATTCCATAGACTGTATAAAACAGGAATGATCACAAAATGCAATGATCACGTCACATCCGGTCATCTGCAGTTTTACATCCGGAAGGTGGGGCTTTATCTCAGGAGCGGTTTGCTTTTGGACTGTCGCTGCTAAACAGAATATTAATGCAGCCATTAAGATAGCATCAGCCGAGAGCAGAGATAATAACCCTGCTTTGGTAAGGCTTTTTACATTTATTGGTCGAGTGGGACAATTGTATCACTATTATTGTGGGGCCTTGAGAGAATACCACAGTTCTTCACCTGTGTAAAGAAAGGAAGAGTGAGTGATTGTCTAAGAACATTGATCCATTTACATCAAATTGGTGCATTGAATCCCAAAATGTTTACTTGAGTTAAAAGAAAAGCAAACTCGTTTAACGCGTGAAAACGTAAAATCTTTTATTTAGGAAGCTTTGTTGGAAGCTACACAAGCATTAACGTGAGATGCTATGTAGACAAGTTATCTCAAGCCTTGCTGTTATCAGAGTCTGTTATTTGGGGGGTTAATGTAGAATTCACCCTTTTTTTTATGGGTGCCACTGTTTCTATGTGTTTCTATGTCTCACTTCAGCCAAACCGTGTTACATTTATTTTTCTAAGCATACGAAGAGGTTGTTGTATCAAAGTCGAGGTTTATGAGCTTTTCCATGAAGGGTCAGCTGTTGTTAAACATTGAGTAACGTTAGCACTTTTTTGTGCGCAGGTAAACCAGTCTGTGAGATAAACACAGCACCCCGTATTATCATTATCTTTTTTTATTATTATTTTTTTTACATAGAATTTCTGCATCTTCGTGTGTGTTTAGGAAGCTGATAGAAGTGAATTAATTATGTATCTCTGTTCTTCTAAAGCCGTATATTGCATTCTCAACAATAATTAGTCAGACTAGGCTCTGCTGAAAAGTTACCCCCGAGGAAATGACACACCCTTACTGGCATTTCTAGGTTTCTTTTTCTTTCTTTCTTTCTTTTTAAAGCTTACTTTATCTCTGAAAACTGTTTGAAATAGAGGAACAAAGTGTTTCCTCCCATCCAAGGTGTCACATACTAGTGAATTAATACTGTAGAGATAATACAGGTATGTCCTCAGGTTATTTCTACCACCAGTACCCCATTTAAAGAATTGAATTGTAGAGCTGGATTTATTTATGCATTGGTGGGGAGATTCTGTTGATACAAAAGATGACTTTTTCTGTTTTTAAAGGAGCTGTTCTTGTTTGAAGAAGGCTGATAGGCAGTGAAATCATCCAGAGTCAATCAAAAGTGATCCATTAGTTTGATTTTGTTTTTAATGTGGTTCTCGGTTCTCACAATGCTTCTGACTTTTTGGGTTTTAAGCAGGATGTGTCTGAAAAGTTACCACTTGTAACTTCATGGAATGTTTAGTGTTTCAGTGCTTGTCTATATGTTGTGTCTGGGTGTCCTCCCCCTTTGTAAGGAATACTTTCAGAGAATGTAACCTTGTGTCCTTACTGGAAACAACAACACAGCTGGATTGTAATAAATTTTGGTAGAAATGCTGTTTTCCGCATAGTTTTAGGCTCACAGCAAGTTCATGACATCAGTACTTGAGCAAGGTCTTATGAATGAGACAGATCTGGCCCTGCATTCCTCTTTTCTCCACTGAGATTGTCTGGATGTTTCTCCCTGCTCTGTGTCCTAGAAACCAAATTACTCTTCATTTAGACAATTCACTCAATGCTAAACCTTCTGGTTTCAGTCCGAAGGCCCCACTACCACTGCAGTCTCAAAAAAGAAAATAATTTTCATGAAGAACCTATATTTCTCATTTCAGACTTTATCTTTCTGGCTCATATCAAGAAGGCCACTCTGCTCTTTTGATCGGTATTCCATTTACTGATGGGGTTACTTGGGTTTGGTGTGTAATAGCATTAAAGTAAAAAAAATATCATCTGCTAATGATGTTGGAAAGTGAAAGGGCAGAGATGAAAGAGGTTTTTTTTTTCTTGGCTTTGAAAGTGAGTGATTATGTACAGAATATAGTAATGTAGAGAAGTCCATACCCAGATATCATCAGCTGTTTGCTCCTGTCAGCAGAGATGAGTTGAGGTTGATATACCGTATTGCTTGTAATTTGAAGTAGAGAGCAGCTGATTGTCTTATAAGATGTGTATGTACTAGAGATGGGGGTATTACCTAAAATTTCTATCATAGTATTTTCCTCCATATTGGCATAAGAGTATTACATCAACGTTAAATGGGGTAGTCTTTTTGAAACATGATTCTAGCTCTGTTTGTTCTGTGTTGTAAATGTACACATCCTAGTAAAACATATTTTAATGTGTTAGAAAAAGGCCTTGGCCACAGTGGGCATGGGGAGAACAGCTTACCCCATTTCAATTTGAACGTTTACTATACTTGTGAGTGAAGTGGGTCTTAGGAATGAAGAATATTTATCGAAAAAGTGTTTTCCTTGCATTTATCTTTTCTCCACGTATCGTTCTACAATGCATACAACAGTTTCTTTCAAACTATCAACACCAAAGAATCATCTTTCTATCAAAAATGGACCAAATTCCCGACTCCCTCCATTTCAGACCATTGACCAGTGAATGTTAACTGGCAAATACCCTAGAGGGGAGAACAATCTCTTACTCTATCCATTCATTTTGTAAATCAGCCCACTGAAAAGCAGCTTGTGCCATCACCTGCTTCCAATCAATAGTCGTACCCAGTTTCTGCTTGCATAAGGGGTATTGAGGTTTCAAAGTGGAAGTTTTTCTCTGACGGGCCTGTGACTGTTCAGGATATGACTCCTTGAAGCTCACATGGTTTGTGTTGTGGTGACACCTCGGATTATTTTCTTGAGCAACAGTGACAGTTTTGTTGCAAATGGGGCTCACAGGTACAGCATTTCTTAAAGCTGGCACTATAAAGACATACTGTAGCGTCCCACAAAATAGACTTTGAGCTTGGCTTGATGTTGCAGGTTTATTGAGAACTGGACACAGGTTATTGTGGGTTGTAACCAACACCAAAAATAATAAACTTGGCTCTCTATAGCTCCTGGATAGATGTGTCACAAAAGGCTGATTTCAGTTTTTGCTTTAGAGGCTAATTTCAAGTCAGAATATAAAATAACCAGAAAGATACCCATTCAAATTGTGTATGTATAGTTGTTAGAGTCATGTTAAGATTTAGGGTTCAATAGTATCAAGATAGAATCTGAAGAATAAGGCATAAAATTATGGGGATAAATTTTCAGGACATTTTACATGGAATTACACTAAAAATGTTACCATACTTGCGTTAACATGTAATAATGTACTGACTAGTTTCAAAGGATTCTGTAATAATTTTGCCCAAATTAGACAATACTGTGTTACATGGATGAGACTCAGAGGAGAATGCAAGTGATGGAGTAGCTCACTCTATGTGGCTGAAGTAGGACTACCATTGGCAGGACTTAGTTCTTTGCTGCCTAGTTTAATCAAAGGCTCCTCTGTGCACTACCCTGGCTGAAGGATCTTGGTATGCATTGCAGGGAACCTTTGGGAAAAAATCTCTCTGGCTGTGGCATTGTATTTTAAGTGAGCTAAGTCATCTCATCATCTACCCTGTCAGTGACCTTTACAGCTATTTCTTTACCAGTCATAATGTGCATTGTTGGTTGCTCTCCAATAAACAAAAGGATCAATAAATTCAATTTGTTGCGTGTTACACAGGACAGTTCTTACTCACAGAGACTTCATGACTGGACACTTGATTATTTGTCATTGTTATGTTGTTTCCTCTACATTAAGCTGTAATTGAGCCAAGTTTGGGATATTCCCAAAGCAAAGAAGCCAAGGACTTCTTCACTTGTGTATATTATTTGTGAAATGTGATCCGTGTATAGACTGGATAATAGATTTAGATGTACTAGCATTAATATTGGGATTAACAATGGTGAGCACTGGTCAACTCGACCAGTTGGAAAAGCTTTTCTATGTCTGACATTGGATTTTAGCTGCTCAAACATTAGAGGTCTCTTTTGTCGTATTACGTGTGATTCCCTGAATGTTATCAACGGGTAATTAGCCTGGACTGCAGTCAGACCAGTTAAGCACCTTTGCTACTCAACTATCATGGTGTTTTTGCAAAGTACTGCTGGAGCCATTCTCTGGATGGCAGCATTGCTCCGAAACCTTAATTGTTTAGCTGGAATAGTGCCTTCTCAGATGCGTAAACTACCTTTCCCAGTACCATCATTGATGTTGGCTTTGAACTGTGTGCTAATAATAAGCTACGTGATCCCTGTACTCCTACAGTGGAGGAGGCAGTGTCTTTGAATTTCAAAAAGATTGCCAAACTTTTAATCGTTAGACCACTGGGAAGTAACAGTTATGTTTGTTTTTACTTGCAAGGCCACAGGGAGGCATTAATATCTTGGCTATCAAGTATTCAGCATGGTCCCCTTTAGATTTTACCAGATTTCCAGTGTGATAGATAGACAATTTGTACTGTAAATGATCAACCCCAAGTTCTTTGAAATTTACACTTGGGAAAAGTATTTTGAAATTGAAATGCAGTCTTTTACTGCATGTGAATCATGGCTCAAATGTACTTTTAAGAGATTCTGGCTCTCTATAAATGCTCTTTATATTCAGTCATGTAATAATGACTAATGATGAAGATGATCAGTAACAATGAAATCACCTAATCATTTTAGGGATGGAAGGTAGACAGTCAGAGTCATAGGTGAGTTTTATAGCATTACATAACTTTTCAGTGTTGTGTTGTACCCCTCTTAGGCCTCTGTGAGTTACAGATTACAAGGGAAGCACTGCCGACATAAGTATCCCATCTTAGACTAAAAATCTGTAAGAGCCTGGAGTGAGCATTGCACATGCATGATAAAGTCCACAGACTTATGGTTACATTAGTCACCTCACTTTCATACTTTCTCAGAAGCAGCTGGTGCATTAGACTTGACGTTGTGTTTCCTTTAAATCTTTCACGGGGATTTCTTTAGATGACTTAAATGGCCTAAAAACCTTTCTCTTTTGTGGATATTCAAGCAACACCAGTAAGTTTATTGATCAGCACCCACCCTCAAGCCAACACAGACTGTTTTAGTGAGTCAGTTGACCTGAATTGATGAGAGAAGCAGCCACACTGAGCTAATCTCCACAGATCTCTGGAATTTCAGGGTGTTGTTATTAGTCTAGAAAAGTCCCTGCTTTCTCCACCTGAAGGGGTGAAGGTATCCCCTTGCCCCCTCCTTTGGCAGGTGTAGAGAGATCCAACAAGTTCTTTGCAATATTGTATACCTTGAATTCCCCTGTTCTTTTATTTTCATTCTCTCCAGGCATCTGGTAATGTATTTGACTCCTATCTGTCACAGGTTTAATACCAAATTCCAATTCCTTTGAGTCATTTTATTTACCAGCGCAAAGTTCGAAGACAGGATAATGACTGAAATATGCAGCAGTGAATAAAAACAACTGCTCATTTGAACATATTGTTGTTAGACTGTCGATACTTTTCCTAAGAGTTTTTGCATCAAAATGTGTGAATTTTGAAAACCTTTTAAATTTATGCTGAGTTTTCGATTTTTCTTTTTTTTCTGCAAAGTGTGTAATGTTGTGCTGACGTCTGTGTGTGTGTCTCTCTCTCTTTTTTATGAGAACTTTCACTGGCCTAGTTACTACCAACAAAGACAGGAAGAGCACAGGTCAGGCTCAACTTCCTGGTCACAGAGAGAGGAACCATGATGCCACATCCTCAGCTCAGATAGCTGTCACACAAAAGCTGGCATACTGAGGTTTAGGTCATTTTGATGCAAGCCACATATCCCACTCTGCTTTTAGACAATGAAAGGAAACACTTAGCCTACTCTACGCTTTAATGAGAAAACCATCAATGACCAATTGGTTTTCCCTTTTAAGAGTTTTTCATGCACAGAATATTAATAAATTAGAATATATTGTGTACAGGTTAACTTATTTCAGTAGTTCCATTCAAGAAGTGACACTCGTATATCATTAAGATTCAGCACACAGCAATATATTTAAAGGGACTGTGGGGACTTTCTAAGTGACCTTAAAAAAGTAAGCTCAGAAATAGGTTGTTTCAAAACATTATGATCGGGTAGCCAGCTGAGCCAGACTGTTTATAAAATCATTAGGGGGGTAGGTTTTATTTAAGCTTTAGCTTCAACCCACACCCTTGCAGTTACCTTGAACATTTGAAAATCTTTTTACTTTGAGTGTTTACATTTGTTAGAATTGCTGCAAGTGTGAACCGAAATAAAGCGTTTTCATTCAGTAAGGTCATGTCCAAACGTAGCTGGGTGTCTGTGAAACTGTATGTATTTTTATACGTTTAGGCCTGTCATCCACGCAAAACCACAGTTTTCTGTCATCGTTTTTGAAAACTATGGCCAAAGTGAAGATTTTTGAAAGCTCTGGCTTCATGGTTTAATGTAGATGCCTGTTACTGACGCTTTTAGATCTCAAACATCAATGCTGAAGACAGTAAAGCCTTTGATGCAGGCATGTTAATTTAACATTGATGCCAACACTTCTTGCTTGCTTATGTCTTTAAGTGCATCTGATTACTTACTCTGAAGAGCAAACCTTTTTATCAATCATGAAATATCCTTAGAGTATTTTTTCCGTGTGTAGTGAATCCCTACAATATATGACTTTCTTTTTTTGAATTGAACTACAGAAATGAATTAACTTTTTACAATTTTTCTAACATCTTCTAATTTGTTGAGCCACACCTGTGGACATTCCTCAAGATGTTCATCTGAATTTATGGGCTCCTGCGAGACTGTGACATTAGTTTCACATCAATAACAGCTCTAAAACAAGGAGGAAACAAGTTTTTTTCTGTCTTCTGTGGATTTATGGTTGTCCTTTGCTATGTTGGATTAATTATTGGGGCCTACTTATCTGGCTGTAAGAGTTTGAAAAATGTTTACATTTAGGGGGAGTAGTTTATGAATAATTCCATAAATCAGCTCAGTGCTGCCATTAGTGTGACTCCCTGAGAGGAGGGGAAATAATTCCACAGGCAGACAGGGATGAAATATCTGTGGGAGAGAAGAGCCTGGCATCCTTGATATGACAATATTAGTATTTAGCAGTCGGGATTGTGGGTCAAGGTACTGTTCCTCACTTCACTTGTACATGCACTTGTATAAGTAAAGCTGACTTTGACTTTAAATATATAATCACATATCTGTTGACATAAGCTGTCAGCTTTTTAACATGACATTACATTCTAAAATTCAGAACACCGTTAAAATAAAGTTGTTATTGTTGTTATGAAAGTGAGATTCTGCACCTCTGTTCAGTTGAAGAGGAGGAAGAAAAAGTAGATGAGAAGTTGGTTAAGTGGAGCAAGGGATTGCTGTGCTTAAACTTCTGGACTTATAAATATTGTTTTATTAGTGCGGTCTATTTTACTGATCCCTGAACAGTTTCCAGAGACTATCATATAGACTTCAGTTGGAAATGCCCATCCCCGTTCAAGATAGTTTAGATCTCAGCAACTGGTTGGAAAAACAGTGTTTTCAGTTTACAGCATGAACAATATGTTTGGTGACGGAACATATTAGTGAAAAATAGATCTGCTGTTGATGAATTTTGACATATATTTTTGCTGACAATGTTGTTTTATCCCTTGTCTGTCTGTTGGGTTTTTCATGTTTGCTTTTTAAGATGTTAATTTTATAGATGAGTTCCTTTCTTCTGTCAAAGATAGAAAAGCTCTGTCAGTCTGCCCTCGTAATTATAGATGAGTGACTTGTTTTGACTTGTTCTCTGATCTGATACTGACATACTCATCCCCTTTCTGGGCTGTGCAAGTTGAGACAAGGCCAGCAATTACACTGCAGTGGATTTACACTCTTTGAGGTGCCTGACAGCAAAGGGAGTTAGGAAGTCAAGTTGAGCAAAATTAATTTTGAGCCTTCACCCTCCCAGCGCAAGGTTCATATAGTGCAGATAGATGTCCAACTTATTTTTATTGAGGTTAGCACATCGTACCCTTTTTAAATGCATGCCTCAATGCAGTCTTGCACTGGAGAATGATAGCCTCATTTCTACTAATCAGCTACAATGACGTTTTGATAGTGTACTTTTAAAAATCTTGGATTCATGAGAAGGCAATTTGGCATTTTAATGTGAAGGGTTGGGGTTAAGATTCAAGATTTGTTGGAGCAGAGCCTAGCTTCCTTGGCACAGTAAGTTACTGTCACAGGGGGAAGCTGTTAAGTAACAACTGCCATCTGTCCCTGCACTTGTCTGCACACTTTGTCCTCTATAAATACAGGTTATTGACTTTTTACACTGATCCCTGGCTTTTTTTCTTTTCTTTTAACAGGTATAGAGTGTCCAGGTGTAGAGAAGTGTGAACACGTGCGTGCGTGTGTGAATGATTGTGTCCAAGTAAATGTGCAAAAAGAAGAATTCAGAGATGGCTACCAGTAAAAGTAAAAACCAGAGCTCTCTGGCACTACACAAGGTGATCATGGTGGGAAGTGGAGGTGTGGGGAAGTCGGCCCTCACACTGCAGTTCATGTATGATGAGGTGAGTTTGAACATATGTAGCTTCAAGCTACTCAAGATATGCAAATCTCTGATAGATGATAGAGATTAAGTGTTGCTGGTGGTTGTATGTTTTGTGTTGTGAAGGTCAAACAACACACTCACTTCCTTTGAAAGCTTTAGAGTACAAGTTCTCACACTCACATCACACTATTGGTGAGCCTCAGTGAAGTGTTCCAACTACAATGTTAGAAACACTGCACCTGATTCAGAAAAGAAGGAACATTATCTTGGTTAACAACAGTGGTTCCCAAATTACAAATGTGCAACTCAATCAACACTAGAATGAAAATGTGTATGCAAAAAAAACATGATCATAGTTATTTCCTGTCTAACCATGGAAGTAACACTTTTTTATCAACCACTATATACGTATGTTGTGAATAAAGGGTCTGAAATTCACACTTGGAAAAAAACGAGGTGACTCGAGCAGCTCATACTTTACAGATACTTTGTTTGTCAGCATCAACATTTTCTCCTATGCATGTTTTTTCTCTAGTTTGTGGAGGACTATGAGCCCACCAAAGCAGACAGCTACAGGAAGAAGGTGGTTCTGGATGGGGAGGAGGTCCAAATCGATATTCTGGACACAGCTGGCCAGGAAGACTATGCTGCCATCAGGGACAACTATTTCCGTAGTGGCGAGGGCTTTTTGCTGGTCTTCTCCATCACAGAGCATGAGTCCTTCTCTGCCACTGTAGAGTTTAGGTACTTTTCCATGTTGTCATCTGTGGATGTGCTCATGAGGATTTGAACATGAAAAGAGAAAACCATGGCGACTGTTATCGGCCAGAAATTGTAAACAACAACCTGCCTCAGCATATTAAACCAGGACTACCAACAATGTCCCGTAATTAGTTATGCAAATGTGGGTAAGGACATTTTTGTGGTGCTGTAAAAACCAAATGTGACTTTCCCCACACTTTTTCCGGATCAGTTTTTTATTATAAGTTTTATCATTATTATTATAAGGGATTTAGACAGCAATTTTGGTCTTGAGTATTACGAAGATACCATAGCTGAACTGGTAAGTTCAAAAAAACAATGTCGAAGCATAGCCAGAGTGGCCCCTTGGTTTAGAAAACCAGCGTAAGATCTGCACAGGAACTAATCAGCTACATGAGCCTCTGTTGATCAAAGTGTTTATCCTTAAATTGAAAAATTTAAACCTTTCAACTTGCCACCAGAGAACCCATTTATTTTCTTTCTTTCCCTTAGAAACGACACACGCTCTTTCCCCAGAAGTGCACTAACCAGCCAGTCGGCTCTGTGATGTAAAAATCAAAATTTAAGCAAAATTTCACCTCATTTATTCAGCTGCCACAGTAAAAGCTGTCTATTCATGGGTGTCGGCTCACAGTTTCCCACCTAAGCTTCCAACTAACAGATCACTCCTACTCTGAAGATCTAAAAACTTTCCCTTCCTCTTGTTGAGTCTTGTTTGTCTATAAATTCTGTTTCAGAGGGATTTATCTTTGTATTCCTAGCATTCAAATATTGCTGTCAGAATTACTTTTTTTTAAAGTTAGTTTTGGCCCTTAAGATGTCAGAGGCCCTGAACCATGATAAATGTACATTGTATCCATAAAGATCTCTGGATTATCTCTAGGCTGTATAGTCTTGCTCAAGTTGTCTGCAATCCATCTTACTACAATGGAGAGGGGTTTTAAACCAATTGTGATTAAACTCACTCTACATTTGTGCCCTAATTCCTGCAGTAGGAGTCATTCAGTTGCACACTGGTACCACCTTGTGGTCCGAAATTTTAACACCTATTACAAACTGTAATCTCTTAATGACCAGCATTTCAAAGTACAGATTTATGTGGAGGTGGAGTCAGGGAAAACAAGAATAGCAAAAATAAAGAAAGTAAAATTTAAAATAAACAAATGTTTTGGCAGCCCTTATATATTTAAATTATCCTTGATATTAACAGCTTTTGAAAACACATGAATGCCCATTGATAGAGTAATGGACTTGTCCAACTCAGTGAAAATATAATGATATTTTGTCTCTACTGGTGGCGTATATTGTATTTTATACATGAAACTGTTGAAAATATCAAAACCGAGTGTCTTTTCTGTTTGAAGGGAGCAGATCTTGCGGGTCAAAGCAGAAGAAGATAAGATCCCTCTCCTGTTGGTTGGGAACAAGTCAGACTTGGAGGAGCGAAGGCAGGTGTCTGTGGACGAGGCCCGGGTAAAGGCTGAGGAGTGGGGAGTCCAGTATGTGGAGACCTCGGCCAAAACCAGAGCCAACGTAGACAAGGTGCACAAATTAATACTCCATACTTCTGTCCATAATTGTATATGAACCTATTTGTCACAATTAACTTGTGTCTTCTCTCCAGGTATTCTTTGACCTGATGCGAGAGGTACGAGGGAAGAAAATGTCTGAAAACAAGGATAAAAATGGGAAAGGAAAGAACAAAAAGAATAAGAAGAGCTTCAAAGAAAGATGTTGTTTACTCTGAACTCATCCCAGACCTTAAAC